>CM069152.1:45355940-45522860 GCA_035221665.1 Okamejei kenojei | reverse complement strand
CTGAAACCTGGATACCCGATGGATGAAGAAACATATATTAATTCATGGAATTATATCTATAAACACGGTTCATTGACGAATACTTTTTTCTCCATCAAACTTTTATTTTTATTCTTTACTACCTTTCTTCTTTTCTTTTAAAATCTTTATTGTTCCTTTATCTATATAAAAAATTAAAAAAATGTAGAGAAACACATTACTTTATTTTTTTGATATTAGTACAAATATAAATTATTATTAGATTTATGAGAATATTATTAATATTATTAGTACTTTTAGTTTTATATACTTTAATTATATAAAATTACAGTATTCTTTATTACGTATAATTATCCTTAATATTAGGAAGGAAAAAAAAAGGAAATTTTTAAGTTTTATTAACTTTTTGTATCAATATTATTACTAAATTGGCCTTACCTTAAAAAATTAGGGATAAAATGAAAAAAACTTACTAATTAGTATAATGCTCTATTATAAATGTATATTAGTATTATGTACTTTTTAATATATAATAAAATATAACTTTGGAAGTTATAATATTAAGGTTAATAATAAGCAGAAATAATATTGATATTATTTTAATATCATTAATAGTATGAATTAATTATTAAGATATTGTACTACTACTGTAGAAATGTAATTGTTATTTTGTTTCTATTAATAACAAAAAATTAAAAAAAAAAAAAAATGATGGGATTAGGGGAAATATAAATGGTCGGCATGGATGGAAAGGACCGAGAGAGAGAGCGGCCTGTTTCCGGCTGTAATTCGTTATATGCTTTATATGTTATATGGTTATATTTAACATAAAATTAAACCCCAATACAGAACTGATTACCTTCGGATCAAAGGAAGAGGGACATAAGCTAACTACCATTCCAAGAAGATCCTCTTCTTTTTATTATGGTTTATATAACGCCAAAAAAAAACCCTTACATTTTGGAGAAACGCATCCATGCCAAAGTTTAAAATGTGGATTTCAAATATGTCGGAAACGTTATATCTTGAAGAAATGAGATCCCTCCCATTAGGCAAAGCAGAACAATTCTTAAAGATTTGGTCTCCTTTTATCGACTTCTTACAACGTATGGTGCAACATAACCTGAGAAATTAAATGGTTCAGAACCAGGTGACGGGTGGGTAAAGATATTAAATAGGTATATCTCTCTTAATTTATTTTCTTCTTTCTTTTTTCTGTCTTTCTCGCTATTCGTTTCTACTCTCTTGTCTATCTATCTCTTATTCGGGCTTTTCTTATTATATCACGAACTAGCACCATCACCATTTCCTACGACACTTTCCATTTTCTTCTCTCTATCATTGTTCTTCATATTGGCTGTTTTAGTATTAAATAAGAAGTTGTACAAGAATTATAATATGTCTGTATGCATCAGGTACTTAGGTACCACATTACTGTATTTCATTGTAACAAAAATAAATAAATAAACCAAAAAAACAAAAGTGGAGGGCATGTCCATGCTGACCTGCCGGATATGTCAGGAAAGCCTCTCCATCTGAAACGTCACCCATTCCTTCTCTCCAGAGATGCAGCCTGTCCCGTTGTCTATCTTCGGTTTAAACCAGCATCTGCCATTCCTTTCTAGGCATGTCTTCTTGCTTTGCTACGATCTTTTGTCCATTTTTCTTATCACCTAACAGCTCCTATTCTCTCCTTGACCAGATAGCTTTGTGTGCAGCTTATCCCCATGGTCACCTGGTTTTACACTATCAGAGCCATCCACCCACCTGTGCAGCTTTACAAGTTTCTTTTGTCACCTCCAGTTCTGATGAAGGGTCTATGACGAAACATGAATTCTGTTTCTCTGGCGACGGATGCAGCCTGACCCGAGTGCTCCCAGCATTTTATTTTTCAGATGTATTCCATCTGCAGTTTTCACCTATTCTAACTTTTTTTTTCTATACGACTGTAGTTAACAAGTAGGAGTGGCGGTGCTGCCCTGGCAGCAGCGGCTTGCCTGCAGTCCATCTGTTTTTCTTTTTATTTGTTGTTTTCTTGTCTTGTTTTTAGCGTTAGTTTGAGTTATTATGTATTATGAAACGTTCTTAGTCTCTTCCTTTTGGGGGGACACGACTTTTCTTGTCGTATCCCCCGCCTCCATCTCTGTCTGCGCTGAGGCCTATCGCGGAGCTGGCGGCCTCCAGCTTTAACTGCGACCGACACTGCTCCGTAGGCAGAGCCAGCCAGGACTTACCAGCACGGGGCTGTCCGACTTTGGGGCTGCGGCAGGTTCAGGAGTTTCGGCGGCCCGACTCGGATCTGTGGCGGCTTTCTGGTGGCGGTGACGGCGGCAGCGACTTCGGAGGTTCGGCCGCGGGCCAAGTGGACGACATCGTCGGGAGCTCGCATGTCACAGGTTGGGTTGGTTGGACCTGATTTTCCGCAGCTCCCGCGGGCAAACAGCTGCGGTCCGCTGGACTGGAGGGCGGCAGCTTCGGCCGCTCCAGGCCACGGAGTTTAACCGGCCCGCTCGCGGAGCGCGGTTCACCCACGGGACCTATTTACATCACCCGGTGTGGTCACAACATCGGAGGCCCGGGTTGCCTCAGCACAGAGGAAGAGAAAGAGGAAGAAGGGAAGAGACAAAGACAAGATTTTTGCCTTCCACCACAGTGAGGAGGTGCCTGGTGAACTCACTGTGGTGGATGTTAAATATGTGTTTATTGTGTGTTTTGTTATTTACTATATGTATGGCTGCAGGGAACGAAATTTTGTTCAGACCGCAAGGTCTGAATGACAATAAAGTTTTCCAAGTGCCATGTCAATCCATGTTAGCACACTTCCTCCAATATCCTGGGTTCTTCATTTTTTTTGCAGCAGCCTCATATGTGGCAAATGCCTTTTGGAGATCTAAATACAAACTACATTTACAGGAGATAGACACAAAAAGCTGGAGTAACTCAGTGGGTCAGACAGCATCTCTGGAGAAAACAAATAGAAAAAGTCCCTTTCTCACAGAGATGCTATCTGACCCGCTAGTTACTTCCTAGCTTATTGTGTCTATCTTTTGGTCTTTTTAAACCAGCATTTGCAGTTCCTTCCTACTACATTTACAGGTTTCCCTTACCATCTCCCTATCACATCCTGTCAAGTTTTGTCACACATGATTTTCAATAAACCATGTCGGCTACATTTGATTAGATGCAGCTTACCAAATGATTAGTTATTTCCTCTTGCGAACTATGAGTGCTGGATGAATTAGAATCATAGAGTGATGCAGTGTGCAAACAGGCCCTTCGGCTCAACTCACCAACACCCGCCAACATGTCCCAGCTACACTAGTCCCACCTGCCTGCATTTGGTCCATAGCCCTCCAAACCTGTCCTATCCATGAACCTGTCAATTGACCTATAGTTCCCAGCTTCTGTTTTACGTACTGGGAGGCCAGGTGAATCTCGCTCACAGCCTCTTCTACTGCTGGTCCTGGTGCCCAGTAATTGTGAGTTCTGCTTGCAACAACCATTTAGGCAGTGACCCCTTCGCCCACTGTACTAATTGCATCAAAACCATGTGCCAATTGAATTACATTTCCAACTTTGTGGAGGAAAGATGGTTACCTTGTTTACTCTGAATGGACCTGTCAGAATATCATAACCTTATGTGTAGAAGGAAACTGGCGCATGCTGGTTTACACCACGATAGAAAAACACCCGAGGACAGGCAGCATTCTCTTGGGGGGGCGGGGGGGGGGGGGGGGGGGGGGGGGATGGATGATATTTCGTGTCTAGACGTCTGAAGAAGGGTCTCAATCCGAAACATGATCCATTCTTTCTCTCCAGAGATGCTGTCTGTCCTGCTGAGTTACTCCAGCATTTTGTCTTTTTTTCTGTAATATTATAACCACTTCAAAACAATCTTCACCGCTGCAGTTCCTGGTGACTCTCTCCTTGCAACCTTTCTTGTGCAGTCCTGCCAATGTCGTAAACCTTTCTTGTGCCTCTCTAGTGAACTCCCATCAATCCTGTAGAGAGGCAACCAGAGTCCACACAATGTTACAGGTACGGCTGAGCTAACGTTTTCCACAGTTCCAAATCACTGTCCCACTACCTTCAAAGATCCATCTACAACCTCTCCAAAGATAGACACAAAATGCTGGAGTAACTCAGCGGGTTGGACAGCATCTCTGGAGCATTAGATGCTGCCTGGTTCGCTAAATAACTCCAGCATTTTGTGTCTATCTTCAGCGTAAACCAGCATCTGCATTTCCTTCCTACACAACAGGCTCTCCAAGATCTTTCTTTTCCCTACCACGGTTCAGTATCCTTTCAGCTATAATGTATTCCCTTGCCTTGTCACCTTCGCCAAAGGATTAACAATTGTAAAATAATGTTTTCTCTTAAATGACAAAGATACTGTTTTGCATTGATTTCAATGTTTACAAGGAGGAGCACTGACTGCCCTGCTCTTGTGTGTTTAGAAGGAGATGGCACTTGCTCCACTTGTCCATGTAGCTGCTCTTCGGTTCATTCACAAGACTGCCAGGGAACCATGGGACAGCACAGTGGTGATCGCAAGGAACTCGAGGCCCTCCTCGCTGGTTGGGAGAAGAAGATCCTCACAGATGCTTCACTTTATTCTGGTCCAGCAATGGAGGCACGCTCGGCAGCTGTCAGAGCAGGGATTATTAAGGTACAAGCATGCAAGCACCCATTGGCTCTTGCTCTGGAACACACTATTGTATTTCAGAAAAGTAATTTATTCATAATACTATAATAAGTGGGACCCATTGGGTCCCATGTTCGCACGGGAGGGCTGGTCTCCCAACCAAATATTCAACCACTTCACCAATTCCAATATTGGCAGCCAGTGGGGGCGGTCATTCAGGAACGCTGGTATGGGTGTTGTGGGCTGAAGGGACTGGTTTCCAGAGGGCTAGTATGGACATTGGGGACCAAATGGACTCTTAGGCTGGCAGCTCACTCACTGACGGTTGGTGGGCTGGCAGTTGACTCAAGGCTATTCCTCGAAATTCCATTTCAAGCAGAGTTTAGACCACCAATTTCAAATGCAGTTACCTACCATTTCAAGCAGGGTGCAAGGCCACCAAGGCGACCTCTCCCTCCCCCATGTTGCAGAGACTGAGCCACGCCCTACATTCCGGGGTTTTATTGTTTCCCCCCCCCCCCCCCGCCCCCGGAAGGGGCGTTTGCTTCATGGAAGGAGAGACAGGAGAGAGAAATCTTGGACATTTTTTAAAACTCAAATAAACTATTTTATTTTTCATTGATGGGAAAAGTCCTCTTGTCCTGCGCAGCGGAGGAGGACTCTGAGTAAGATGGCTAAAAATCACAACCGTAAATGGTAGGTTTTTTTAAAATCAATATGCAGTGAGAACAGGAACGTGGTCAAAGATGAGTCTTTTAAATATATTAGATACAGTGGCTTGCAAAGGTTTCATGACCCATTGAAACATTTTCCAACATTTGTTCACGTTACAACACAAATGTAAAATGTATTTTTATTGGGATTTTTATGTGATAGGACCAATACAAAGTGGTGCATAATTGTGGAGCGGAAGGGAAATGATACCATGGTTTTCAATTTTTTTTACAAATAAAAAACTGAAAAAGTGTGGCGTGCAAATAAGTATCCAGCCCCCTTTACTATGATACCCCTAAAATAAAAATTCCAGTGCAAACCATTGCCTTAGAAGTCACATAATTAGTAAATAGAGTCCAGTGTGTAATTAATCTCGGTATAAATACAGCTGTTCTGTGATGGCCTCAGTGGTTTGATAGAGAACATTAGTGACACAAACAGCATCATGAAGCCCAAGGAACACACCGAGACAGGTCAGGGATAAAGTTGTGGAGGACGTTTTTTCAAAGCACGGTTTTAGGTTATAAAAAAATATCCCAAGCTTTGAACATCTCAGGAGCACTGTTCAATCCATCATCTGAAAATGGAAAAGAGTATGGCACAAACTGGCAAACCTACCAAGGACATGGCCGTCCACTAAAACTGACAAGGCCGGGCGGCAAGGAGAGCATTGAATCAGAGAAGCAGCCAAGAGGCCATGGTAACTCTGGAGGGAGCTGCAGAGATCACAGCTCAGGTGGGAGGAAATCTTCACACAGGGGGGACAAACTATTAGTCGTGCTCTCCAACAAATTGGGCCTTTTATGGAAGAGTGGCAAGAGGAAAGCCATGTTGAAAGCAAAGCCATAAGTCCCGTTTGCCAGTTTGCCACAAGCCATGTGGGGGATACAGCAAACATGTGGAGGAAGGGGCTTGGTCTAATGGAGAAACCAAAAATTGAAGTTTTGGGCTAAATGCAAAAACGCTAAGTGTGGCGGAAAACGACAACTGCATTTCACCCAGAAACCACACCATTCCCCCACTGTGTAACATGTGGTGGTAGTCAGCATCATGCTGTGGGGATGCTTTTCTTCAGCAGGGACAGGGAGGAAGCTGGATCAGAGTGTGGCGAAAGATGGATGGAGCCAAATACGGGCAAACTTGGAAGAAAACTGTTAGAGTTTTGCAAATAAGACATTGACGGACTGGGGCGGAGGTTCACTTTCCAGAAGGACAACGACCCTAAACCTGGCAGGGGAGAGACTTTGATCACCAAGGAAGTTCACCGGGCGATCGCCTCTCGGCCTTTTGGCTAAGATCAAGTGTAGTATCTGTTCTTATCGTTCTGAGTGAAAGAGACTATCTGTTCTTATTAGAACAGTTCTGGCAGTTCCTTGGGGACAAAGGCCGTGGATTGCGGAGCAAAATCGTTGAGGAGTTGGTCGGCTGCAGGCTTAGAGGTGGATCCATGCTGGCTGGGAAACCAACCTAACACCTTATTCAGCCACAATGTCAGCAGGAGCAGGAGTGCAGGGTATTCGGAATACCCTGCGAATAAGCGTCAAGGACCTCAGCAAGGGGACCCCCTTCTCACGAGACCTAGTTCTTGAAGAAGGTCTTGCTAGAGGCCTGCAAAATTTGAGGCCAAGGACATCTACTGGCTCTCCAGGATTTTTTCCGGGTAATGGATATTTTGAGTTACCTTCAAGTATCCAAACGGGATGGCAGAAGGTGATGGACGTTTCCGGGAGGAGGGAAATGAGAGGCTCGCTGTCGCTGCTGAAAGTGCAGCCGCTCTTCAACCCTCCCCACCCAGCGGGAAAAAAGGTTTCATTATGGTGCACAGTTTAACCCCACATGTGCCAACATAGTGGATTGTCCGCACCTTCCTTGCTCGCTACGTTGAGGGAACAGGGAGGACTGTGTGGAAGTGAAGGACATGCACTGGATTTGGACTAGCAAGCGGCAAGTTAAGGTAAAGTGTGGGTGGACAAGGATGGAAGAAGATCGTCCCAGCCCCCCCCTCCGTTTTCGCGAATGGAGGAAAACGAGGATACTTGAGCTATGTAGGGCAACCCAGGCTGTGCAGAGAAATGCAACAGCCTGGAAATGTGATGGCCCAATGCACTGCTGTTGTATGCAAAAAACTGCAAGGCGGAGGGGCCATGAGACAAAAGGACTGTCAGGCCAGCAAGAATGCCCCTGTGCGGTGGGAGGCAGGCCACCTTTAAGGGCTTGCCCTAAAAGAGCCTGCGCTATGCACCAGGCAACAATGGAGGGGCTGCTGCCAGCGCCCCAAAGGGGGGTGAGGCACCCCCCCACATTTGCCAAGGACCCCAGCAGAAAGAGGGAAGACGGGACGAGGTCAGCCCAACACTTGAGGCCCAAGTGCCAGAAGGAAGGACACCCAGCATCCCCTGCCCAGGAGGGAGAGTCGATGGAGGAGGGGGAACAGACAGCGGAATCGGACATGGTGAAGTACAAGAAGAGGGGTCAGCCCAAAGAGCTGAGGCCAGAAATGGTAGTGGTAAGTCAAAAGTAAATCAAAAAAAGGTGTCTTTCTCTTACAAGCAGGCAGCAACTCTCCTTCCTCGTCGGAGGATGAGGCCGGACCGGGAAGTCCCAACGAGTGAGGAAGGGGAAGAAAACGGGGGAGGCTCTCATCCATAAAGAGAGGGCCACGGACGATCACCTCCCCAGCCTCAGGAGACCGAGAGCAGAGAAGTAGCCAAGGGGCCTCCAGCCCCAGGGACATCGGGAGCAGTTGCAGCGGTCGAGGGGCTCCAGACTGGAGACAGGAATCATCACAAGCGGCCAGTGGGCCCCAGCTCCGAGGCGACCGGGGAGCTCGTGTGCAACGGGCCGATGGGCCCCAGCTACATGCATGCCCAAAAAGTGGCTGCCAAAAGGGGGTGGAATTCGAGGAAGGCCCCCCCCCCAACGACACCTTTGGTTACGCCCACCCTGAAATCTCACTCACCGCTGGATTTCTGAGCCAGGAAAGTGAGGAATTCACCGAAGCGGAGGGAATGAGGTGGGACATGGAAATGGTCAGTGACTCTAAAGGGACAATGGAGCTCAAAACTGGCATCTTTAAACGTGCCCCCCACGCCAGTATAAAGAGCACTGCGCGATAGATGTTAAAGTTTACAGTACCTGGCCTAGGTCAAGGCAGTATGTGACTTTTCTTCAGGGAGTGCAGGCTGCCACACCTCCGCTGCTATCGGAGGCGGGTCGCGATGGTGGCCCCCCACGGACTGTCGGTTGTGGGTCGGGGGAAATGACTGTCGTGACTTTCCGGCCTGGGGATTTTGCTGCGGGGAGGGAACTTCGCTCCATCCACTCGAGGTTCAGGGAAGTGGTTGGAGGGCGTTTCCTCGTGGTGGATGTTATGTACCCTGGCTCTCCGCTCCGGGCTGATTAAATGAGTATGCCTCACCCACACAGAGCGAGCGGCTGGCACGTTCCTCCAGACAGCTCCCAGGTGCGGCTGGCCACATCCCGGCAGCTGTTCTGGGCCGGTGACTTCACTGCATCATGATGCGGCTGGAACGATCCGGCAGTGCCGACAGCAGACTGGACAGCACGTCACAGTTCCTGGATGGAGATGGTTAAAAGACCGCAAGTGCGTGACGCCTTCAGCGACCCTGCAGGGCGGGTCCCTGCCGCGGTTCACCTGGGTCGAGATCGGCGGTTTAGCCGATCTCGGATTAGACTTTTGTCTTCACGACGAAGGCACGTCACGGTGAGCACAATGACCTCATGGCCAGTGTTCTTTCTCCCGACCAATGCCTCCTTCAGGCTTCCTGTTACCTACAGGGGGACCGGAAGGCAGGCAGAGGGGAGTGGCAACAGTTAAACATGAAACTGTTGACCCCCAGAGAATGTC
Organism: Okamejei kenojei; assembly: GCA_035221665.1. NCBI lineage: Eukaryota > Metazoa > Chordata > Chondrichthyes > Rajiformes > Rajidae > Okamejei > Okamejei kenojei. The sequence goes on along the minus strand of CM069152.1, from coordinate 45,513,654 downwards.
AGGAGCTAAGAGGGACGACGCATGTTGGGAGAACGGTTGAGGCCCCTCTTGGACTCCCCCACACCTGGTGGGAACGCAACCAAGGAGAACATTAAGAGGTTCTTCATAATTAAAGGGGTTCAGAGAGCTAAGACAGAGCCAGTTCAGGAGGGAACTGTGCCAACTCCAGACGATTTGCAACAAACTGCTCCTTCTGCAGTCGAGCGGGGGTGGATGTGAAGGGAGAAGGAACTCTTAGAGAGTTGACAGGATAGGCTAAGCTCAGATTATAACCTCTGATCCTCCAAAGATCATCTTCCGAATCTTAGGGTCGCCATGTGGAGCAGGATGAGAAGTGCTCACGTTTTTCTTCCATAAAGGGATTCACAGGGGGAGCTCTGTGATGAACAGTCTTAGGGCAGGAGGCACGGGCGACGGTGTGGCAACCTCACAGACAGGACATGCTTGAGGATCTGCAAATCATACACAGATTTGCATGACCAAAAGACCACAGACAGTACCTCCTCTCAGAACTTCCTGTCCTCAATCACGGAGGTCTTGGAGTTGTATTTGGCTCTGTGGGACTGGATGGGCCCGGACCTGCTAGAAGTGTACAACGACATGCTTCTAGCTGGTAGCATGTCAGACTCCATGAGGAAGGGCAACATCACCCTAATACAAGGAGAAGGGGGAGATGAAGGACATAAAGAATTGGAGACCCATAACACTCTTGAATGTAGACTACAAGATCCTGTCTAAGGCCATCGCCAACCGGGTCAAGTCTGCTCTGGGGGACAGGTGATCCACCCGGACCAAAAACCTGTGCTGTACCTCGGCAGGAAAAAAAAAAAAAAATTTTCCTCAGGACAGCATAGCGCTGCTGAGTGAGAGATACCATCGCCTACGTGCAGGGACAGACGGGTGGATGCCTGCCTAGTCAGCTTGGACCAGTGAGAAGGCCTTTTGACAGGATTTCCGCACAACGTACATGAGGGACATGCTCTCCAAAAATGGGTTTTGGGGAGGGAATCAGGAATTGGATCAAACTGCTCTACACCAACATCCGTAGTGCAGTCCAAATCAATGGGTGGGAATCAGACAATTTCCCTGTAAGGTCTGGAGTTAGGCAGGGTTGCCCTCTCTCTCCTGTCTTGTTTGTCTGCTGTATTGAACCTTTTGCCGAATCCATCAGGAAGGATACGAGCATAAGCGGAAGTAGTATTGACATTGACAGGCAGTGGGGCATTCAAGTAATAAAGACCTCCCTGTACATGGACAATGTCGCTGTCTTCTGCTCGGATCCAGGGACGGTCCGCAGACTGATTATTATCTGCGACCAGTTTGAGTCGGCCACGGGAGCCAGGGTGAACCGCAGGAAGAGCGAGGCCATGGTCTTTGGCAACTGGCCCGACAGATCTCCCGTCCCCTTCACCATCAAGCCTGACTTCTTGAAGGTGCTGGGGATCTGGTTCGGGGGGGGGGGGGGGGCTGATGCATGTAACAAAAATTGGCTGGAGCGGATAGCCAGGGTGGGGAGGAAGCTGGAGCTGTGGAGGCAACGCTCCCTCTCCATAACGGGAAAACATTTGGTCATCAGGTGTGAGGTGCTCTCGGTGCTGCTGTACTTCGCACAAGTGTGGCCTGTCCCTCCCCCCTACACCACAGGGATCACCCGGGCCATCTTCCAGTTCATCTGGTGGTCGAGGATGGACCGGGTGCGACGGGCCACAATGTACAAGTCAGCAGACAACGGGGGTTTGTAAAAGCGTGCCCAACATCGCCCTCATTCTAATGGCCACCTTCGTGTGTGGCTGCATCAGGCGGAGTGTAGAGCCAAGGCACGTGGGCACCAAGTGTCACTACCTGCTGAGGTTCTACCTGTCCCCAGTGTTGAGAAGGATGGGCCTGGCGCAGGTGCCACGCAATGTGCCAGTCCAGCTGGACATTGCCCCGCCCCATCTGTCGTCGGTGGGAAGGTTCTTTTCGGGACCAACACCTTTGACCACATGTCCATCGGGCCAGTGGTCAGCACAGAATGTCCTGCAAGGCACTGCAGGGAAAGGACTCCATGGACCCGGTGGCGTGGATCCTGAGCAGACTGCCCAGCTTGTCTGGCAAAATGCCTCATCGCCAGAACTCACCAACAAGCACCAAGACCTGGCTTGGCTGGCGGGTGAGGGGAGCCCTCCCAGTCAGATCGTTCCTGCCAACCGTCGGAACCTCACTGCCAGCGCACACTGTCCTCGGGACGACTGCTGCCTATGGAGAGGAGACGGTTGCCCACCTCTTTACAGAGTGTGGGTTTGCTAAAAGAGTCTGGAGCAAAATGCAAGGGTCCCTGGTACGCTTTATCCCGAACAGCTCCGTCACAGAGGACTCGGTGATTTACGGACTGTTCCCAGGGACACATTCAGAGGCTGACATCGAGTGCACTGGAGGGTCATCAACTCAGTAAAAGATGCTCTTTGGTCTGCCCGAGCATTGTTCACCACCCAGCAGAGCGAGATGTCCGTCAGGGAATGTTGCCGACTGGCCCGCTGCAGACTGCAGGAGTACGTGCTGAGGGACGCACTGAAGCTCGGTGCAGCCAACGCCAAGGCTCGGTGGGGGAGGGCCACAGTCTAAGGCCCTTCCGCCGCTGGACATGGGGGGCACGGTATGGTGGAGACGCCCCTCAATATAAGGGAAGGTATCCCACGCCATTGTGCCACATGAGTGGCACGAGTGGGGGACTGATTTGTGGAAATTTGGGGAAAAGAAATCTCTAAACTGTATTGATCTATTTGTACAGCCTCCGAAAATGTTGGATGGACTTTCCGCAAGGTTAATGTATTGTATATATTTATGATTTGAATAAAGTATATTTTGAAAAAAAAAAAAACCAAAGGGGTTTCTCCCAGGACGAGGCTATCCCATTGCACTTCGGATGTGCTGATGCCTGCTATGTCCCCAAATGCGGGATACTCGACTGCAAAATTTGTGGTAGTGTGGGACTGCGTTCGTGCTCTCCCCTGATTTTTCAAACTAAAAACAGAATTAAAAAGGTTCACCTTTTAGCAGGACAGCGACCCTAAACATACAGCCAGAGCTACAATGGAATGGTTTTGATCAAAGCATATTCATGTGTTAGAATGGCCCAGTCAAAGTCCAGACCAAAATCCAATTGAGAATCTCTGGCAAGACTTGAAAATTGCTGTTCACAGACACTCTCCATTCAATCTGACTTTTGTAAGCCACTGTATACAGTTAATGAAATTGGGGCATGTCTTGAAACTTACAAAATTCTGGACAGGCTACATTCCGTCATTCAGCATTTCGAGATGAGAAATACGCGGAACTCTTGCAATGTAGAGGAGCCAGTCAATGAACACCACATCCATAAACAGTGCTCCCATGAAGTGTCTGAGAGTCCCTCAGTGTCTCGTGATGGCCGTACCTTAGTCCAAGGCCACTCCCCTCAAAGCCAGCCTCTATACGCAAGTGCCAGCAGCGATATCCGAACGCCAGCTGCGATGGGGTTTAGCAGCTGTCAGGGTTTCGCGGCTGGCGTTGTGGGTTCGCGGCTGGCGTAGGGGTTTCGCAGCTGGTGTTGGGTTTTAGCAGTTGCCGTTCGGGTTTAGAGGCTGGCGATGGGTTTAGTGCCGGTCGATGGGTTTAGCGGCTGTCATTGAGGTTTAGCGGCTGGTGTTGGGGTTTAGCGGCTGGCTTTGGGGTTTAGCAGCGGGCGTTGGGTGTTTGTGGCTTGTGTTGGGGTTTCGCAGCTGGTGTTGGGAATTCACGGCTGGTGTTGGGGTTTCGCAGGCGAGGTTTTGCGAATGTTGTTGGGGACTGGGGATTCGCGCGGTTCGCGGCGGTTTTTTGTTTTAAACATCTTCCATTGGGTGAGCGTTGGGGGTTCGCGGCTGGCGTTGGGGATTACCTCTAGTGTTGGTGTTTTAGCAGCTGGCGTTGGGGTTCGCGGTTGGCATTGGGTGTTCGCGGCTGGCGTTGGGGGTTCGTGGCTGGCGTTGTGGTTCGCGGCTGGCAATGCGGGTTCGCGGCTGCCGATGCGGGTTCGCGGCTGCCAATGCTGGTTCGCGGCAGGCGATGAGGTTTCCATGCTGGCATTGGGTTTTAGCTGGGGCCGTTGGGGTTTAGCGGCTGGCGTTGGGGTTTACTGGCTGATGTTGGGGTTTTGCGGTTGGCGTTGGGTTTACGCGGCTGGTGTTCAGGTTTAGCAGCTGACATGGGTTTAGCGGCTGGCATTGAGGTTAAGCATTTAGCATTGTGGTTGGCATTTTGCGTCTGCTGTTGGCGTTTTGCCACTGGCATTGATGTTTCGCGGCTGGCATTGGGGTTTTGCGGTTGACATTGGGGGTTAGCTGCTGGCGTTGGGTTTTAGCGGCAGGTATTCTTGTTTAGCAGCTGGTGTTGGGGTATAACATCTGCCGTTGGGGTTTAGTAGCTGCCATTAGGGGTTCGCGGCTGGCGTTGGGGGTTCTCGGCTAGTGCTGGTGTTTAGCGCCTGGCGTTGGGGTTTCGCAGCTTGTGTTGGGGTTTCGCGGCTGCAGTAGGGGTTTAGCGGCTGGCGTTGGGTTTTATCGGCTGGCGTTGGGTTTTATCGGCTGGCATTGGGGTTTAGCGGCTGGTATTGGGGTTTCACGGCGGGCGGGGTTTCGTGGCTGGCATTGGGTTTGAGCGGCTGGCATTGCGATTTCATGACTGCTGTTGTGGGTAACGGCTGGTGTTGGGGTTTAGACGCTGACGTTGGGTTTTTGCGGCTGGCGTTGGGGTTTCACGGCCGGCTTTGGAGGTTCTCGGCTAGTGTTGGTGTTTAGTGGCTGCAGTAGGGGTTTAGCGATTTCCGTTCGGGTTTAGCGGCTAGCGTTGGGGTTTCGCTGCTGGCATTCCCATTTCGCGGCTGGCGTTGGGGTTTCGCGGCGGTCGTTGGTTTTAGTGGCGTAGTTAGGGTTTCGCAATTGGCGTTGGGGTTTCGCGGCTGTCGGGTGTTTGCGGGTGGCGTTGGGGGCTCACGGCTGGTGTTGTGCATTCTCGGCTGGCGTTGGGGTTTAGCAGCTGGCGTTGGGGTTTAGTGGCTGCCGGAGGTTTGCGGCTGGCATAGGGGTTTAGCGGCTGGCGTTGGAGGTTTGCGGCTTGCGTTGGGGTTTAGCGGCTGGCATTGGGGTTTCGCTGCTGGCGTTCCCATTTCACGGCTGGCGTTGGGTTTCGCGGCAGGCGGTGATTCACAGCTAGCATTGGGGTTTAGTGGCTGGCGTTGACGTTGAGCGGCTGGCATTGCTTTTTGTGACTGGTGTTGTCGATAACGGCTGCAGTTGGGGGTTAGAGGCGGGCGTTGAAGGTTTGCGGCTGGCGTTGGTGTTTAGTGGCTGGCGTTGGGGTTTAGCGGCTGGCATTGCGATTTTGTGACTGGTGTTGTCGATAACGGCTGCAGTTGGGGTTTTGAGGCTGGCATTGGGGTTTAGCGGCTGACTGGGGTTTTGCGGCTGGCGTTGAAGGTTTGCGGCTGGCGTTGGGGTTTAGCGGCTGGCGTTGGGGTTTAGCGGCAGGCGTATGGGTTTGAGCGGCTGGCATTGCGATTTTGTGACTGCTGTTGTGGATAGCGGCTGGAGTTGGGGTTTAGCGGCTGGTATTGGGGTTTATTGGCTGACGTTGGGGTTTCGCGGCTAGCGTTGGTGTTTAGCGGCGTGCGTTGGGGATTCGCGGCTGGAGTTGGGGATTCGCGGGTGGCGTTGGGGGCTCAATGCTAGTGTTGTGCATTCTCGGCTGGCTTTGGGGTTTTGCGCATGGCGTTCCTGTTGTGCGGCTGACGTTGGGTGTTCACGGCTGGCGTTGCGTTTTCACAGCTAGCGTTGGGGTTTAGTGGCTGGCGTTGGTGTTGAGCGGCTGGCATTGCGATTTTGTGACTGATGTTGTCGATAAAGGCTGCAATTGGGGTTTAGCGGCTGGCGTTGGGTTTAGCGGCTGGCGTTGGGGTTTAGCGGCTGGCGTTGGGGTTTTAGCGGCTGGCGTTGGGGCTTAGCGGCTGGCGTTAGGGGTTCTCGGCTAGTGATTGTGTTTAGCGGCTGGCGTACAGGCTTAGCAGCTGGCGTTGTTGTTTAACGGCTGGCATTGAGGTTTAGCGGCTGCCGTAGGGGTTTAGTGGCTGGTGTTCGGGTTTAGCGACTGGCGTTGGGGTTTTAGCAGCTGGCGTTGGGGTTCGCGGTTGGCATTGGGAGTTCGCGGCTGGCGTTGGGGGTTCGTGGCTGGCGTTGTGGTTCGCGGCTGGCGATGCGGGTTCGCGGCTGCCAATGCTGGTTCGCGGCAGGCGATGGGTTTTCGCGGCAGTCGTTGAGGTTTCCATGCTGGCATTGGGTTTTAGCTGCGGCCGTTGGGGTTTAGCGGCTGGCGTTGGAGTTGAGCGGCTGGCATTGCGATTTTGTGATTGGTGTTGTAGATAACGGTTGCAGTTGGGAATTAGAGGCTGGCCTTGGGGTTTACCGGCTGGCGTTGTGGTTTTAGCGTCTGGCGTTGTGGATTTAGCGGCTGGCATTCGGGTTTAGCAGCTGCCGTTGAGGGATCGCGGCTGGCATTGGGGTTTTCGGCTAGTGTTGATGTTTTCGACTGGCATTGAGGTTTAGTGGCTGGCGTTGGGGTTTAGCAGCTGGCGTAGGGGTTTAGTGGCTGGCGGAGGTAGCGGCTGGCGTAGGGGTTTAGTGGCTGACGTTGGGGTTTAGCAGCTGGCGTTGGGGTATAGTGGCTGGCGGAGGTTTGCGGCTGGCCTAGGGGTTTAGCGGCTGGCATTGGAGGTTTGCGGCTGGCGTTGGGGTTTAGCGGCTGGCATTGGGGTTTCACGGCTGGCATTGGGGTTTAGCGGCTGGCGGGGTTTCGCAGCTGGCGTTGGAGGTTCTCGGCTAGTGTTGGTGTTTAGCGGCTGCTGTAGGGGTTTAGCGGCTGACGTTCGTGTTTAGTGGCTGGTGTTGTGCGTTCTCGGCTGGCTTTGGGGTTTCGCGCATGGCGTTCCTGTTGTGCAGCTGACGTTGGGTGTTCACGGCTGGCGTTGCGTTTTCACAGCTAGCGTTGGGGTTTAGTGGCTGGCATTGGTGTTGAGCGGCTGCCATTGCGATTTTGTGACTGGTGTTGTCGATAAAGGCTGCATTTGGGGTTTAGTGGCTGGCGTTGTTGTTTAGCGGCTGGCGTTGTTGTTTAGCGGCTGGCGTTGCCGTTTCCCGTCTTCCGTAGGGGTTTCGCTGCTGGCGTTGGGGGTTCTCGGCTAGTTGTGTTCAGCGGCCGGCGTACGGGTTTAGCAGCTGGCATTGTTGTTTCGCGGATGCCTTTGAGGTTTATCATCTGACGTTGGGGTTTTGCGGCTGCCGTAGGGGTTTAGCGGCTTGTGTTCGGGTTTTGCGGCTGGCGTTGTGGTTGCAGTGGCAGGCATTGGGGATCGCGGCTGGCATTGGAGGTTCTCGGCTAGAGTTGGTGTTTCTGCGCTGGGGTTTCGTGGCTGGTGTTGCTGTATCATGGTTGGTGTTGTGCTTTAGCGGCTGGCATTGGGGTTTTGCGGCCTCGATGGGGTTTAGCGGCTGTTATTGGGGTTTTGCGGCTGGCGTTGTGGGTTCGCGGCTGGCATAGATGTTTCGCAGCTGGTGTTGGGTGTTCGCAGATGACGTTCCTGTTACGCGGGTGACGTTGGGTGTTTAGCGCATGGCGTTGGGGTTTCGCGGCTTCTGTTGGGGTTTCGCGGCTGCAGTAGGGGTTTTATCGGCTGGCGTTGGGTTTTATCGGCTGGCGTTGGGGGTTAGTGGCGGGCGTTGGGGTTTAGCGGCTGGTATTGGGGTTTAGCGGCTGGTATTGGGGTTTCACGGCGGGCGGGGTTTCGTGGCTGGCATTGGGTTTGAGCGACTGGCATTGCGATTTCATGACTGCTGTTGTGGGTAACGGCTGGTGTTGGAGATTAGTGGAGTTTGGATGCTAGGATTGGGGTTTAGCGGCTGACTTTGGGGTTTTGCGGGTGGCGTTGAAGGTTTGCGGCTGGCGTTGGGGTTTAGCAGCTGGCGTTGGGGTTTAGTGGCTGGCGGAGGTTTGCGGCTGGCGTAGTGGTTTAGCGGCTGGCGTTGGAGGTTCTCGGCTGGTGTTGGTGTTTAGCGGCTGCTGTAGGGGTTTAGCGGCTGGCGTTGGGGTTTAGTGGCTAGCGTTGGGGTTTCGCTGCTGGCGTTCCCATTTCTCGGCTGGCGTTGGGTTTCGCGGCAGGCGGTGATTCATAGCTAGCATTGGGGTTTAGTGGCTGGCATTGACGTTGAGCGGCTGGCATTGCTATTTTGTGACTGGTGTTGTCGATAACGGCTGCAGTTGGGGGTTAGAGGCGGGCGTTGAAGGTTTGCGGCTGGCGTTGGTGTTTAGTGGCTGGCGTTGGGGTTTAGCGGCTGGCATTGCGATTTTGTGACTGGTGTTGTCGATAACGGCTGCAGTTGGGGTTTTGAGGCTGGCATTGGGGTTTAGCGGCTGACTGGGGTTTTGCGGCTGGCGTTGAAGGTTTGCGGCTGGCGTTGGGGCTTAGCGGCTGGCGTTGGGGTTTAGCGGCAGGCGTATGGGTTTGAGCGGCTGGCATTGCGATTTTGTGACTGCTGTTGTGGATAGCGGCTGGAGTTGGGGTTTAGCGGCTGGTATTGGCGTTTATTGGCTGACGTTGGAGTTTCGCGGCTAGCGTTGGGGTTTCACGGCCGGCTTTGGAGGTTCTCGGCTAGTGTTGGTGTTTAGCGGCTGCTGTAGGGGTTTAGTGGCTGGCGTTGGGGTTTAGCGGCTAGCGTTGGGGTTTCGCAGCTGGCGTTGGGATTTAGCTGCAGGCGTTGGGGTTTCACGGCGGGCGTTGGTTTTAGCGGCGTAGTTAGGGTTTTGCGGGTGGCGTTGGGGGCTCACGGCTGGTGTTGTGCGTTCTCGGCTGGCGTTGGGGTTTCGCGGATGGCGTTCCTGTTGTGTGACTGACGTTGGATGTTCGCGGCTGGCGTTGCGTTTTCACAGCTGGTGTTTTGTGGTTTAGTGGCTGGCGTTGAGCGGCTGGCATTGCAATTTTGTGACTGGTGTTGTAGATAACGGTTGTAGTTGGGGATTAGAGGCTGGCATTGGGGTTTACCGGCTGGCGTTTGGGTTTAAGCGAATGGCGTTGTGGATTTAGGGGCTGGCGTTCGGGTTTAGCAGCTGCCGTTGAGGGATTGCGGCTGGCATTGGGGGTTCTCGGCTAGTGCTGGTGTTTTCGGCTGGCATTGAGGTTTAGCGGCTGGCGTTGAGGTTTAGCGGCTGTCGTTGGGATTTAGTTGCAGGCGTTGGTGTTTCACAGCTGGCGTTGGGGTTTCTTCGCTGGTGGTGGGGTTTAGTGGCTGGCGTTGGCGTTGAGCGGTGGCATTGCGATTTTGTGACTGGTGTTGTCGATAAAGGCTGCAGTTGGGGTTTAGTGGCTGCCGTTGGTGTTTAGCGGCTGGTGTTGGGGTTTAGCGGCTGGCGTTGGGGTTTAGCGGCTGGCGTTAGGGGTTCTCAGCTAGTGTTTGTGTATAGCGACTGGCGTACGGGCTTAGCAGCTGGTGTTGTTGTTTAACGGCTGGCATTGAGGTTTAGCGGCTGCCGTAGGGGTTTAGTGGCTGGTGTTCGGGTTTAGCGACTGGCGTTGGGGTTTTAGCAGCTGGCGTTGGGGTTCGCGGTTGGCATTAGGAGTTCGCGGCTGGCGTTGGGGGTTCGTGGCTGGCGTTCGGGTTTCGCGGCTGGCGTTGGGTGTTCGCGGCTGGCGTTGTGGTTTAGCGGCTGGCGTTAGGGGTTCTCGGCTAGTGTTTGTGTTTAGCGGCTGGCGTACGGGCTTAGCAGCTGGTGTTGTTGTTTAACGGCTGGCATTGAGGTTTAGCGGCTTTCGTAGGGGTTTAGTGGCTGGTGTTCGGGTTTAGCGACTGGCGTTGGGGTTTTAGCAGCTGGCGTTGGGGTTCGCGGTTGGCATTAGGAGTTCGCGGCTGGCGTTGGGGGTTCGTGGCTGACGTTCGGGTTTCGCGGCTGGCGTTGGGGGTTCGTGGCTGACGTTGGGGTTTAGCAGCTGGTGTTAGGGGTTCTCGGCTAGTGTTTGTGTTTAGCGGCTGGCGTACGGGCTTAGCAGCTGGCGTTGTTGTTTAGCGGCTGGCATTGAGGTTTAGTGGCTGCCGTAGGGGTTTAGTGGCTGGTGTTCGGGTTTAGCAACTGGCGTTAGGGTTTTAGCAGCTGGCGTTGGGGTTCGCGGTTGGCATTTGGAGTTCGCGGCTGGCGTTGGGGGTTCGTGGCTGGTGTTGTGGTTCGCGGCTGGCGATGCGGGTTCGCGGCTGCCAATGCTGGTTCGCGGCAGGTGATGGGTTTTCGCGGCAATCGTTGAGGTTTCCATGCTGGCAATGGGTTTTAGCTGCGGGCGTTGGGGTTTAGTGGTAGGCGTTGTGGTTTAGCGGGTGGCGTTGGGGTTTTGCGGCTGGCATTGGGGTTTCGCGGCTGGCGTTGGGTGTTCACGGCTGGTGTTGGGGTTTCGCGGCTGGCGTTGCGTGTTCGCGGCTGGTGTTGGGGTTTCTCAGCTGGAGTTGTGTTTCGCGGCTGGCGTTGACGTTTTGCGGCTACTATCGGCGTTTCGTGGCTGGCATTGGTGTTTCGCGGCTGGTGATGGGATTTAGCGGTTGTCGTTGATTTTCGCGGCTGGTGTTGTGGGTTCGCTGCTGGCGTAGGGGTTTCACAGCCGGTGTTGGGAATTCACGGCTGGTGTTGGGAATTCAAGGGTTTAGCGGCTGTCGAGGTTTAGCTGCTGGCGTTGGGGGTTGGCAGCTGGCGTTGGGGTTTCGCGGCTGGCGTTGGGGTTTACTGGCTGATGTTGGGGTTTTGCGGCTGGCGTTGGGTTTTCGCGGCTGGTGTTCAGGTTTAGCTGCAGACATATGGGTTTAGCGGCTGGCATTGAGGTTAAGCATCTGGTATTGTGGTTGGCATTTGCGTCTGCCGTTGGCATTTTGCCACTGGCATTGGTGTTTCGCGGCTGGCGTTGGGGATTTGCGGTTGACATTGGGGGTTAGCTGCTGGCGTTGGGTTTTAGCGGCAGGCGTTCGTGTTTAGCAGCTGGTGTTCAGGTATAACAGCTGTCATTGGGGTTTAGTAGCTGCCCTTAGGGGTTCACGGCTGGCGTTGGGGGTTCTCGGCTAGTGCTGGTGTTTAGCACCTGGCGTTGGGGTTTCGCGGCTTGTGTTGGGGTTTCGCGGCGGGCATTGGTTTTAGCGGCGTAGTTAGGGTTTCGCAGCTGGCGTTGGGGTTTCGCGGCTGTCGGGTGTTTGCGGGTGGCGTTGGGGGTTGGCGTTGCGATTTTGTGACTGCTGTTGTGGATAACGGCTGGAGTTGAAGTTTAGCGGCTGACTTTGTGGTTTCGCAGCTGGCGTTGGAGGGTCTCGGCTAGTGTTGGTGTTTAGCGGCGTGTGTTGGGGATTCGCGGCTGGTGTTGGGGTTTTGCGGCTGGCTTAGGGCGTTTGCGGGTGGCGTTGGGGGCTCACGGCTGGTGTTGTGCATTCTCGGCTGGCTTTGGGGTTTCGCGCATGGCGTTCCTGTTGTGCGGCTGACGTTGGGTGTTCACGGCTGGCGTTGCGTTTTCACAGCTAGCGTTGGGGTTTAGTGGCTGGCATTGGTGTTGAGCGGCTGCCATTGCGATTTTGTGACTGGTGTTGTCGATAAAGGCTGCAGTTGGGGTTTAGTGGCTGGCGTTGTTGTTTAGCGGCTGGCGTTGTTGTTTAGCGGCTGGCGTTGGCGTTTCGCGTCTTCCGTAGGGGTTTCGCTGCTGGCGTTGGGGGTTCTCGGCTAGTGTTTGTGTTCTGCGGCCGGCGTACGGGTTTAGCGGCTGGCATTGTTGTTTAGCGGTTGCCATTGAGGTTTATCATCTTACGTTGGGGTTTTTGCGGCTGCCGTTGAGGTTTTGCGGCTGGTGTTGGGATTTCGCGGCTGGCGTTGGTGTTTCAAGGCTGGTGTTAGGTTTATGCTGCTGGCGTTATGGTTTAGAGGCTGGCGTTGAGATTTTGCGGCTGGCGTTGGTGTTTTCCGGCTGGCATCGGGGGTTCGCCGCTGGCAATATGGGTTCACGGCTGGCGATGCTGGTGCATAGCTGGCGATGCTGGTTCGCGGCAGATGTTGGGTTTTTGCGGCAGACGTTGAGGTTTCGCGGCTGGTGTTGGGATTTCGCGGCTGGCGTTGGTGTTTCAAGGCTGGTGTTAGGTTTATGCTGCTGGCGTTATGGTTTAGAGGCTGGCGTTGAGATTTTGCGGCTGGCGTTGGTGTTTTCCGGCTGGCGGGGTTTCGCGGCGGGCGTTGGCCGAGAACCTCCAAATAGCGGCAGGCGTTCGTGTTTAGCAGCTGGTGTTGCGGTATAACAGCTGGCATTGGGGTTTAGTAGCTGCCCTTAGGGGTTTGCGGCTGGCGTTGGGGGTTCTCGGCTAGTGCTGGTGTTTAGCACCTGGCGTTGGGGTTTCGCGGCGGGCATTGGTTTTAGCGGCGTAGTTAGGGTTTCGCAGCTGGCGTTGGGGTTTCGCGGCTGTCGGGTGTTTGCGGGTGGCGTTGGGGGTTGGCGTTGCGATTTTGTGACTGCTGTTGTGGATAACGGCTGGAGTTGAAGTTTAGCGGCTGACTTTGTGGTTTCGCAGCTGGCGTTGGAGGTTCTCGGCTAGTGTTGCTGTTTAGCGGCGTGTGTTGGGGATTCGCGGCTGGTGTTGGGGTTTCGCGGCTGGCTTTGGGCGTTTGCGGGTGGCGTTGGGGTTTTAGTGGCTGGTGTTCGGGTTTAACGGCTGGTGTTCGGGTTTAGAAGCTACCGTTGGGGTTTCGCGGCTGGCGTTGGAATTTCGCGGCTGGTGTTGGAATTTCGTGGCTGTCGTTGGGGTTTCGCAGCTGCTGTAGTCGTTTAGCAGCAGGTGTTGGGGTTTAGCGGCTGGCATTGGGGTTTAGCGGCTGGCATTGGGGTTTAGCGGCTTGCGTTGGCAGTTCTCGGCTATTGTTTGTGTCTAGCAGCTGGCGTTGTTGTTTAGCGGCTGGCGTTGTTGTTTAGCGGCTGGCGTTGTTGTTTAGCGGCTGGCGTTGGCGTTTCGCGTCCTACGTAGGGGTTTCGCTGCTGGCGGTGGGGGTTCTCGGCTAGTGTTTGTGTTTAGCGGCCGGCGTACGGGTTTAGCGGCTGGCATTGTTGTTTAGCGGTTGCCATTGAGGTTTATCATCTGACGTTGGGGTTTTGCGGTTGCCGTAGGGGTTTAGCGGCTTGTGTTCGGGTTTTGCGGCTGGCGTTGCGGTTGTAGTGGCAGGCATTGGGGGATCGCGGCTGGCATTGGAGGTTCTCGGCTAGTGTTCGTGTTTCTTCGTTGGGGTTTCGTGGCTGGTGTTGCTGTATCATGGTTGGTGTTGTGCTTTAGCGGCTGGCATTGGGGTTTTGCGGCTGGCGTTGTGGGTTCGCGGCTGGCGTAGATGTTTCGCAGCTGGTGTTGGGTGTTCGCAGATGACGTTCCTGTTACGCGGGTGATATTGGGTGTTCGCGGCTGGCGTTGGGTTTTCGCTGCTGGCGTTTGGGGTACACGGCTGGTGTTAGGATTTTGCAGCTGTCGTTGTGCTGGCATTCCTGTTGCACGGCTGATGTTGGGTGTTCGCGGATGGCGTTGGGTTTTCGTTGCTGGTGTTTTGGTTTGGAGGCTGGCTTTGGGGGTTCGCGGCTGCCGTTGGGGTTTCGCGTTTTGCGTTGGGGATACGCGGCTGGCGTTGGGAATTTGCGGCTGGCTTTGGTGTTTTCCGGCTGGCGTTGGGGTTTCGCGGCTGGCGTTGGGGTTTCATGGCTGAGGTTGGGGTTTCACGGCTGGCGTTGTAGTTTCACGGCTGGTGTTGGGATTTCGAGGTTGGCGTTGGTGTTTCAAGGCTGGTGTTAGGTTTATGCTGCTGGCGTTATGGTTTAGAGGCTGGCGTTGAGATTTTGCGGCTGGCTTTGGTGTTTTCCGGCTGGCGTCGGGGGTTCGCGGCTGGCAATGCGGGTTCACGGCTGGCGATGCTGGTGCACAGTTGGCGATGCTGGTACGCGGCAGATGTTGGGTTTTTGCGGCAGATGTTTTTTTTTTTTTTTTTTTTTTTTTTATTTTTTAAATATTTTTTTATTGTAGAAACAATATATACCAAGTACACTCTTATACGACATTGAGAGTTATATAATGTATAAAATTATAACATATTGATTATTGATTAATACTATTTATGATAATTGTAGTATTATCCATTATACATTTCATTATTATTTATTTTATATAATTGGGGTAGTATGGTAGTATTTTCCTAAAATAAGTAATACACTTTAGATTTCTTCTAAAATCATAGATCTTTCTTCTAATTACCAAATAGAAATCCCCGCTAAATATAACATTAACGTAGTACCCAATCTATAAACAAAGTTTTTTTTGATATTCATAAATGTTAATCAAATATTAATAATGTTTGTATTATTGTTAATTTTATATTTCATAATTATTGTATAATTGAAAATACATAGTTTTATATAATTACAAGTTAAGACATCTATAATCTTTTTCATACGAACAGAAATAAGTGTGTACGTATTAAAAATTTATATAATATGTTTCTATAATTTTTTCCTTAATTAAAGATAGAGAGATAGAGAAAAAGAATAGAAAAATAGAAAAGAAAATGTGAAAAGTTTGATGGAGATTTGAAGTATTACTAAATAATCCAATCTTGGAGTGATACATTCATGATTTGTTATGTGTATTTTCTTCATCCATTCAGATATTCAGGCCTCAGTCAAGTCCCCTGCGCCGAACCATTGTGACCCTGTAGATATTTAATATATAGGGAGAGACCATATCTCCTTGAAGAGATCTAACCTGTCCATAAGGACAAGTCTCAATCTCTCCAAGTGAAGTGTCTCCGTCATTTCTGTATTCCACATTTTAATTGTTGGGGATACAGGGCCTTTCCAAAATTTTAAATATTAATTTTTTTCCCAATTATTAAAGAATAGTCGATAAAAGTTCTATGATTCCTTGTAATTATTTGTTCCGTTATCCGGTATTCCAAGTATGATTAACTTTGGGTCATAAATCATAGTAATATTAATAACTTTCGAGAATTATTTTGAATATTTCATTCCAATATTCTAAAATCTTCGTACAATTAGTAAATGAGTGTGACAGTAGTTGCTTCCATGATTTGACATTTATCACATATAGGTGATAGTTTTGGAAATATATTATGTAGTTTTAGATTTAGAATAATGTAATCTATGTAAGATTATAAACTGTATAAGTGCATGTTTAGCATTTAAAGAGCAGTAATGTATATGTTGTAGGCTTTCTTCCCATATTTCTGGACTTATTATTTGACAGTTCATTTTCCCAGCGCTGTCTATGTATTTCCGATGATGGGATATCACTTTCCAACAAAATATTGTAAATGTATGATATCATTTTTTCTGTATTTGGATGTTTATTCAAGCATTCATCTAAAATTTCACTCTTTCTATTTCTAAGTTCTTGTGTATTTGCAGAGATATAGTTTCTGATTTGTAAATATCTGAAATATTCATTATTATGAAGCCCGTAAGTTTGTTGTAATTCTTGAAATGAAAGAAAAGAATTATCCTTATAAAGATCCCCCTATATTTAAAATTCCTTTATTTTTCCATTGTATAAAAGCTTTATCCATCATTGACGGTTTTTTTAAACGTAAAGTTGTTGGCAATTGTAAGAGCTAGCGGTATAAATTTTAGTTTTAGTGTTTTCTTTATTTGTTTCCAAATACGTATTCCACTTTCTATTATCAAATTTTCACTATAAATTTTCTTAGGTACATTAGTATTAGCAAATATTATAGAGCTAATTTCCAAATGGAAAACAGTCTTCTCTTTCCATTTTTTAACCAATTTGGTTTTATTATCTATTTCTCCTAACCAAAAAATTCATATTTCTAATGTTAACTGCCCAATAATAAAACATAACATTTGGTAAAGCTAAGCCCCGTTTATTTTAGCTTTACATAAATGTTTTTTATTTATTCTATGATTTTTATAGTCCCAAATAAAGTTAGTGACTATTGTGTCTACTTTTTTAAAGAAATTTTTAGAGAGATATATCGGGATTGATTGAAAAAATTATAAAATTGTGGGAGGAAAATCATTTTTTATTGCGTTTATTTTACCTAACATTGAGATAGGTAAGCTTTTCCAATATAAGATATTTTTATTTTAATTTATTCAATAATAACGGGAAATTAGATTTAAAATAAAGAGTCAAATCTTTTTGTGAACTAATATAAAAAAATACCAAGATATTTAATATTTTCATTTGTTATCTTGAAAGGAAATTGTTGTAATATCTGTTAAATTATTCATGGTTTATTGGCATAAGTTCACTTTTATTCCAATTGATACTGTATCCTGAAATTAAACCAAATTCCGTTATTAGTTTTAACAAATTACAGATTACTTTATTTCGGTTTTAGTAATATAAAGTAATATATCGTCCGCATATAACGAGATTTTATTCTTAGTATCTTTAGTATCGTAATCCTTTATATTTCTGGATGTAATCTTACCCTTTGAGCAAGAGGTTCGATTGCTAACGCAAACAGTAATGGTAGATAAAGGACAGCCTTGTCTACAACCTCGAGATAAACTAAACTTAGTTGATAACATATGATTTGTTATTATTCTAGCTGTTGGATTTTGCATATAATAATTTAATCCAACTAGTAAACTTATCACCAAGCTTAAAGGCTTCATCACCGAAAATAGTTAAGGCCATTCCACCTGGTCAAAAGCTTTTTCTGCCATCCAACGAGATGACTACTAAGTCTTTTTTTATCACTTCTTTTCGAATATTATAATATTAAATAACCGTCTTAAATTATATGACGAATATCTTTTAGGTATAAATCCTGTTTGATCAGGATGAATTAATTCGTTAACAATTTTGCTTAGTCTTTGTGCAAGAATTTTTTGTTAAAATTTTTTGATCCGTATTTTAATAAAGCAATTGCTCTATACGATCCTGGGTCATCCAAATCTTATATTTATTTTGGGTATAAGTGTTATAAATAGATTCGTTCAATGTGTCTGGTAATTTCTCTTGTATATATATCTGTTCATATAATGATTTTAAATATGGGACCATTTGGGCATGAAAAATTTTATAAAAATTCGAGGCCTTATAACCATCTGGTCCTGGAGTTTTACCCATTTTTTTAAAGATTTATAGATTCTTGGATTTCTTTTATTGAAATATCGGCATTTAAAAATTCTCTATTTTGTAAATCTAATTCTTTTAAGTTACATACATTTAAAAAAAAAGGCATCTATTTCTGTTTTATTTACTGTTGTGTTACCAGTATACAAATTTTTATAATATTGCTTAAATCTTTCATTAATATCCTTGGGTTGTATTAATAATTCACCGTTTTGTGATTTAATCCTATGTATAATTTTTTCCGCTTCTATTTTCCTTATTTGTCGAGCCAATAGTTTTTGTGGTTTTGTCTCCAAATTCAAAACAACAATTGTTTAGTATGTTGGTAGTATTTTAAAACTTGATCAGTATATATTTTATTTAATTTTTATACTTCAATGCTACAATTTTTATTATGTATTATTTATATCTGATTTTGTTGCATTCTGTATATCTAAATTGTTTTATCTTCCTTTCTAAGTCATGTTGTTCCTTCCGAATCTTCTTATTATGGAATGCTTGTGAGAAATCATAATTCCTCGAAGATATGCTTTAAATGTTTCCCATAATAAAGAGCGAGATATTTCTGGTTGATCATTTATTTCAAAAAACATCTTAATCTGAGTTATGATGTATTCCTGAGTTGTTTTATTTTTTAAAATTTGTGGATTAAGTTTCCATTGTCCTAGATTTCCTGTTTTACCATTTATTTTAATTTTAAATGTTAATGGTGCGTGATCTGAAATTATAATATTATGATATTTGGATTCGTAAGTAAGTGAAATAAGCTTTGCATCTACTAGGAAGTAATCTATTCTTGAATAGGTTTTATGTACTGGCGAGTAGAAGGAATAGTAGACTTAACCTTACACCCGAACACCGAATAGATGAATTTTAGATCTCTTTTATGTGCTTCACGAATGTATCTCCATTGTTCCAGTATATAGCTCCATTCAAACTGAAAGATATAGTAAACATAAAAAAATAATGAAAAGTGAGTAAAAAGCTTAGTAAGGTGTATAAAGAATAGAAAAACTACAAATAAAATATTTGTAGTTTGTGAAAGCCAAGTTATATTGGCTATTAATCTAAAGGCTTCCGGCATTGATGTTATTAATTTAGCCAGCTCCTAATTTTTTAAGGAATTATTATTCCATGATAAATATTTTAACGGGAATATAGTATTAAAGAAATGAAAAGAGTGATATTAATCATCATAAAAGTATATATATCTAAGATTAGTTTAAAAAAATCAAATTATAGAGCCACAGTTAAAGAATTTTTTTTTTTAAATACAAAAAATAGAAAGTCATTATTAAAAGAGGGAGAAATACATTGAGGGGAGGATATCTCCAAATGTAACAGGACATAAGATATTAATTATTAGTAGTATTAATTAGCAATAGTGCACAGTCTTGGTTAATAACAGTTCATAGTAATAATAAAACCGCGTTATAATTTTAGTATGTGTGTTATTTGTTTGTGTTAGTTGTATATTATGAATAATTGTCAATGTTCGGTGAGCTTCTTCCAATCCGGGAAAACATTTGTTCCCATACGACATTGTCCATTCCTTCTGATTTCTTCTAATTCCATATTGTCGTATAAAGTTTCATAAAATGTTAAGGAGACCGTACTAGGTCTTTAAAAATAGTAAAAAGGCAGTTATATTTGCTTGTAGATGGTTTTCAAGTATCAAACTGCTTTGCAAATTCCATTGCTTCTGTTGGAGTCTTGAAAAAAGTGTTCCACGCTGTTATAAGTCACTCTTAGGATGGCTGGGTAATTCAGACCGTATCTCAAGTTTTCTACACCCCTCATAAGGTTTTTGGCTTCGTTAAACGCTTTTCGTTTTCTGGCAACCTCTGGGGGATAGTCTCGATAGATACTGATTCTTTGTCCTTGAAAACGTCAGATTCTTTGTTCTCGAGGCTCTTCGCATAATGTCCTCGAGGGTGAAATCATATTGTAACTTGACGATGATTTGTCTTGGGGGGGCGTTTGTACTGGTCTGTCTTCTGCCGACTCGATGTGCACGAGCTTAAAACAGGCATATCATCCAAAGATAAAACAGCTTGCAGTAATTTAGCAGTGAATTCTCGAGTGTCTTCGTGTTTCTCTAGACCTTCAGGAATCCTGCAATCCTCAAGTTCTGCTTCTTTGATAGCCTTCCAGCTGCGTGCATTTATCTGTTACTTTGGATAACAACTCCAGTAGACATTCTTGTTCTGTTATCAGCTTTTGCTGTAGACACAGTACTAGCCTCCGCTATCTTTTCAAGGTTTTTAATGCCATCAACTTGTTGTTCGACCACATTTGCAATAGGGTCAATCTTATGTTTAAAGTCTTTTTTAACATTTTCAAGTTTACCCTCCATCTTGCGTTCCAGGTTATTAATCATATCAATGATTTCATTCTTCAATATTTCTGATTCTTTCTTGAACTTATTATCAATTTGTGTCTTTGTATCTTTTTGAAATTCACACCATTGATTTTTCATCAAGTCCATCTGATTATTAATTTGAGATATTTCTTCCTTTATATCTCCCTGTATTTCTTTCATTTCTTTCTTTATATCTTTTCATTTCTGCCTTGAACTCACGTTTTAAATCAGCCATCTGATGAGAAATAAAAGTTTTTCAAGTCCTCACCTCCTGTGTCTGCTTTCCTGGAAACGTCTTCCAAGGAGCTGGCCCTACTCGAGTCCGAGGCTTCTCCCAGGCCTTCTCCCGCTCTCGCCCGGGTTTTTCGAGCTTTTGTCTTGTCGGTAGGGCTCCGTGCCGTCATTATTTGTCGCAGGGCTGATGACGTCAGCCGGTACCGTCGATGTTGAGGCGGCAGACAGTGAAAGCAGTCGATCGGTAAGTTCTTTTAAATCCGTTTAAATCCCCGTTTTTTGAAAAATTTTTGCGGAGCTGGCTGGTGCTATGGTTTAACGCTCCATAGCGCCACCGGAAGTCTTTGCGGCAGATGTTGAGGTATCTAGGGTGGCATTGGGTTTTAGCTGCTGGCGGTGTTTAGCGCCTATGTTGGGGTTTCGCGGCGGGCGTTGGGGTTTCACGTTTGACATTGGGCTTTAACGGCTGGCATTGGGGTTTTGCGGATGGCGTTCCTGTTGGGCGGCTGACATTGGGTGTTCACGGCTAGCATTGGGATATCGCTGCTGGCACTTGGGTTGAGAGGCTGGCATTGGGGGTTCGCTGCTGGCGTTTGGGGTTGATGTCTGGCATTGGGGGTTCGCGGCTGCCGTTGGGGTTTCGCGGCTTGCGTTGCAGGTACGCGTTAAGGTTGCGTTGTGGGTGTTGGGATTTCGCTGCTGACTGTGGGGTTTTGTGGCTGGCGTTGGCTTTTCACGGATGGTGTTGGGTTTTTCAGTTGGCATTTGGTTTTGGAGACTGGTGTTGAGGTTTTGTGGCATGCGTTGGGGTTTAGTGACTGGCGTTGGGGTTTCGCGGATGGCGTTGTGGTATCATGGTTGGCGTTGCCCTTTAGCGGCTGGCATTGGGATTTCGCGGTTGTCGTTCCTGCTGGGCGGCTGACATTGGGTGTTCGCGGCTGGCGTTGGGGGTTCGCGGCTGGCGTTGCGGTATCATGGTTGGCGTTGGGGTTTCGCAGCTGGCGTTGGGGTTTCGTGGCTGCCGTTGGGTGTTTGCGACTGGCATTGGGGGTTCGCGGCTGGTGATGCGGATTTGCGGCTGGTGTTGGGGGTTCGCGGCTAGCGATGCGGGTTCGCGGCTGGCATTGGGAATTTGCGGCTGGCATTGGGATTTCGCGGCTGGCGTTGGGGTTTCGCGGCTGGCGTTGTGGTATCATAGTTGGCGTTGGGGTTTCGCGGCTCGCGTTGGGATTTCGCGTCTGGCATTGGGGTTTTGCGGCTGGCATTAGGGTTTCGTGGCTGCCGTTGGGTGTTTGCGACTGGCATTGGGGTTTCGCGGCTGGTGTCGGGAATTTGCGATTGGTGTTGGCGTTTCGTGGCTGACATTGGTGTTCGCGGCTGGCGTTGGGTTTTCACTGCTGGCGTTTGGGGTACGCGGCTGGTGTTAGGATTTTGCAGCTGTCATTGGGCTGGCATTCCTGCTGCGCGACTGATGTTGAGTGTTCGCGGATGGCGTTCGGTTTTCGTTGCTGGCGTTTAGGTTTAGAGGCTGGTGTTGCGGGTTCGCGGCTGCCGTTGGGGTTTCGCGTCTTACGTTGGGGGTACGCGGCTGACGTTGGGAAGTTGCGGCTGGCGTTGTGGTTTCGCGGCTGGCGTTAGGAATTCATGGCTGGCGTTAGGAATTCATGACGTTGGGAAGTTAGCGGCAGTCATTGCAGGTCCGCGGCTGGCGTAGGGTTTTCGCAGCTGGTGTTGGGAATTTGCGATTGGTGTTGGGGTTTCGCGGCTGACATTGGTGTTTCGCGGCTGTTGTTGGGGTTTCACAGTTGGCATTGGGGGATTACGGGTGGCGTTCGGGGTTCACGGCTGGCGTTGTGCGTTCTCGCTTGGCATTAGGGTTTCGCGGCAGGTGATGGGGTTTTGCGGCTGTCGTTGGGGGTTCGCAGCTGCCGTTGGGGTTTTGCAGCTTGTGTTGGGGGTACGTGGCTGGCGTTGGGATTTCGCGGCATGCATTGGGGTTTCGCAGCTGGCGTTGGCGTTTCACTGCTGGTGTTAGGTTTTTGCTGCTGGCGTTGGGGGTTCACGACTGGCGTTGGGGTTCACGGCTGGCGATGCTGGTTCATGGCTGGCAATGTTGGTTCGCGGCAGATGTTGGGTTTTTGCGGCAGATGTTGAGGTTTCTAGGGTGGCATTGGGATTTAGCTGCTGGCGGTGTGTAGCGGCTATGTTGGGGTTTAACGGCTGGCGTTGGATTTTAGTAGCATGCGTCGGGGTTTAACGGCTGGCGTTGGGGTTTCGCGGCTGGCGGGGTTTCACGCTTGGCATTGGGCTTTAGCGGCTGGCGTTGGGGTTTCGCGGATGGCGTTCCTGTTGGGCGGCTGACATCGGGTGTTCACGGCTGGCATTGGGATATCGCTGCTGGCATGGGTTGAGAGGCTGGCATTGGGGGTTCGCTGCTCTTGTTGGGGTTTGGTAGCTGGCATTGGGGGTTCGTGGCTGCCGTTGGGGTTTCGCGGCTTGCGTTGCGGGTACGTGGCTGGCGTTGGGATTTCGCGGGTGGCGATGGAGTTTCACGGCTGCCGTTGGCATTTCACGGATGGTGTTGGGTTTTCTGCTGGCGTTTGTGTTTAGAGGCTGGCGTTGAGGTTTTGCAGCGTGCGTTCGGGTTTAGCGACTGGCATTGGGGTTTCGTGGCTGGTATTGCGGTATCATGGTTGGCGTTGTGCTTTAGCGGCTGGAATTGGGATTTCACTGATGGCGTTCCTGTTGGGCGGCTGACATTGGGTGTTCGCGGCTGGCATTTTGGGGGTTCGCGGCTGGCATTGGGGTGTCACGGCTGGCGTTGGGTTTTAGCTGCTGCTGTTTGGGTTTAGAGGCTGGCGTTGGGGGTTCATGGCTGACGTAGTGATACGTGGCAACACAAGCCGAAAAACCCCAACAGCAGCCACGGGAATTCACGGATGGCGTAGGGGTTTCACAGCTGGTGTTGGGAGTTCGTGGCAAGCGTGGGGGTTTCTCGGATTGTGTTGGTGTTTAGCAGGTAGCGTTGAGGTTTAGCGGCTGCCGTTGGAGTTTTGCGGCTGGCGTTGGTGTTTAGCGGCTGGCGTTGGTGTTTAGTGGCTGGCGTTGGGGGTTCATGGCTGGAGTTGGTGGTTCGCAGCTGGAGTTGGGATTCGCGGGTGGCGTAGGGGTTTCGCAGCTGGTGTTGGGTATTCGAGGCTGAAGTTGGGATTTTGCGGCTGCCGTTGGGGTTTCGTGGCAGGCGTTGGGGGTTCTCAGATTGTGTTGGTGCTTAGCAGCTGCCGTTGGGATTTCGTGGCTGCTGTAGGGGTTTCGCGGCTGTCGTTGGCGGTTCGTGGCTGGCGTTGGGGTTTAGCGTCTGGCATTGGGTTTTCGCTGCCGGCGTTTGCATTTCATAGCTGATGTTGGGGTTTCTCGGTTGCCGTAGGTGTTTAGCGGCTGGCATTGGGGTTTAGTGGCTGGCGTTGGGGTTTCACGGCTGGTGTTGGCCTTTCGCGGTTGGCAATGGTGTTTTGCGGCTGCTGTAGGGGTTTAGCGGCTGGTGTTGGGGTTTAGCGTCTGGCATTGGGTTTCGCTGCTGGCGTTCGCATTTCGCGGCTGACGTTGTGGTTTTGCGGCTATCGTAGGGGTTTAGCGGCTGCCATTGGGGTTTCGCGGCTATGGTAGGGGTTTAGCGGCTGGCGTTGAGTTTTAGCGGCTGGTGTTGGGGTTAGTGGCTGGCGTTGGGGGTTCCCGGCTAGTGTTTGTATTTGCCTGCTGGCGTTGGGGCTTTGTGGCTGGCGTTGGCATTTCGCGGCTGGCGTTGGTGTTTAGCGGCTGCTGTAGGCGTTTAGCGGCTGGCATTGGGTTTTCGCTGCTGATCCCACATTTTGGGGTTTTGCTGCTGGAGTGGTTTAGCGGCTGTCGTTGGTGTTTAGTGGTTTGCTTTGGGGTTTAGCCGATGGCGTTCGGGTTTAGCGGCTGGCATTGGGTTTTAACAGCTGATGTTGGGGTTTAGCAGCTGCTGTTGGGGGTTCGCGGCTCGCGTTGGGGGTTCTCGGCTAGTGTTTGTGTTTAGCGGCTGGCGTTGGCGTTTTGTGGCTGGCGTTGGCATTTCGTGGCTGGCGTTGGGGTTTAGCGGCTGCCGTAGGGGTTTAGTGGCTGGCATTGGGGTTTCGCTGCTGGCATTCGCATTTCGCGACTGCAGTTGGGGTTTAGCGGCTGCCATAGAGGTTTAGCTGCTGGTGTTGGGGGTTCTCGGATAGTGTTGGTGTTTAGCGGCTGGCGTTGGGGTTTCGCAGCAGGCATTGGCCATCTGCCATGCACCTGCCCACTCACACAACCTGTCCAAGTCACCCTGCATTCTCATAGCATCCTCCTCACAGTTACCACTGCCAACCAGCTTTGTGTCACCCCCAGGTTTTCTAATGTGAATTTAGAAAATTGAGGGGGGATCTTATAGAAACTTACAAAATTCTTAAGGGGTTGGACAGGCTAGATGCAGGAAGATTGTTCCCGATGTTGGGGAAGACCAGAACAAGGGGTCACAGTTTAAGGATAAGAAGGGGAAATCTTTTTGGACCGAGATGAGAAAAACATTTTTAACACAGAGAGTGGTGAGTCTCTGGAATTCTCTGCCACAGAAGGTAGATGAGGCCAGTTCATTGGCTATATTTAAGAGGGAGTTAGATGTGGCCCTTGTGGCTAGAGGGATCGGTGGTATGGAGAGAAGGCAGGTACGGGATAATTAGTTGGATGATCAGCCATGATCATATTGAATGGCGGTGCAGTCTCAAAGGGGCGATTGGCCTACTCCAGCACTATGTTCTGTGTTTCTATGTTTATGCAGTGACTTTTGAAGCGGTGGTCCAGAAGTAAGAATATGATGCACCACCCGTGTTTGGGGCTGGCCGAGTGAAACTGAGGAGTCAGTATGTCGGGGAATTCTGCCAAAATCTGCGCATACACACTGTCCACTGAAGACAGCTAAAACGGTTGGGTGTAAGGAGATCGCTTCAAAAGTTGCCGCATGAACGAGGCGTTACCCCCTCTACGGTGCACTTCCCCCTCTACGGCGCACTATGAACATTGACTTCTCTAATTCTAGGTATTCCTTGCTTTCTACCTCTTTCCTCTCCCCTTCCCAGCTCTCCCACAGCCCACTGTCTCCCCCTCTTCCTTTCTTCTTCCCGCCCCCACCACCCTCACATCAGTCTGAAGAAGGGTCTCGACTCGAAACATCACCTATTCGTTTGCTCCATAGATGCTGGCTCACTTGCTGAGTTTCTATATCATTTTTTTCTACCTTTAATTTTTCCAGCATCTGCAGTTCCTGTTTAAATATACGGTGTTACTGGACTTCCGGTGGCGCTATGGAGGGTTAGAGACCAGCGCCAGCTAGCTCCATGAAAGAATCGCTAAAAACGGGGAGAAAAACGGACCTACCTGCTGTTTCTGCACCGGCTGCCTGCAACGCGTGAGTGACGTCATCAGGCCTGCGACTCTGTCTATGCAGCATAGCCCCCCCAAACAGCTACCGAAACGGGTTGTCAGGCAGAAAATCGCATCGGAAGAACAAGGCCCGACTGAAGCCTCGGGCTCAGGTAAAACGTCGTCCCAGGAAGATGTTTCGAAGAAACCAAAGACTAAAAAATCTGAGATAGAAGATCTTCGGAATTTTCTATCTCAGGAAATTAAAAGTATAAAGAAAGAACTAAAGGAAGGACTAAAGAGAATGAATGTTAAAGAAGAAATTCAAAGTTTCAAGGATGTTGAATGGTGCCTTTCCCATGGACGTCACACTCATAGCTACTATGATAACTAGCAAATACTAATATCACTGCGTGGTACTATTAATAATTATTACTAATGGTCACTAATTACTTACAATTGAATTACTTAGAATTAGCTAAATGGTAATTATGAGTGCGGTTGGATTTAAAGTTTGATTTCACTTCTCTTCCTTTATTTAATTTAAAAAAATGTTATATATATATATATATATATATATATATATATATATATATATATATATATATATATAATATATTTGATTAATGGAATTTGAATACTTTGGAACCTAAAACCCACCCCCCCCAATAAAATATTGTTATGGAGATGTCAATTTAAAGAAAGCATGGAGCTAGTTAAGTTTTTTTTTACATCGACTACAGAAGTTGGTAGATGGTTAGCCATGGCTATCACTAACTACACTACTAATAGATGTAGTTTTTTTCCTTCTTTTTTCACTTTACTAGCCTCTTAATCTATCCCTTTTTTAATATAATATTCTATTCTAATTTTAAGTTTGAATGGAGTTATAAGTTATATCAAAGGAGATATATACGTGAGAAAGAACAACGGAATTTAAAATTCATCTATCTGAAGTTCGGGTGTAATGTCTACTTTGTCGAATTGAACCATCCACTCTATTATAGATCTCGCTAAACAAAAGATGCAAGATTCAAAAATGAAGACTGGGAGTGAAGGAATAACATTTTGTAGCTGGAACGTTAAGGGTATTAATGAACCAATTAAGAGAAGTAAAGTATTAGCACATTAAAAGCACTTAAAACAGATGTAATATTCCTCCAAGAAACTGGCCTAAAAAGGATGCAGAGCATAGATTGAAAGCTAAATGGATTGATAAAGCTTATCACTCTTCATTTACACATAAATCCAGAGGTGTTGCATTAATCCGTAAAGGGATACCTTTTAAACATATATCAACTATAACAGACAGTGATGGTAGATACATTATATTAATACGTGAATTATATGCACAACAATTGACTTATTAATGTTTATGGACCCAATTTTGATAGTCCTTTGTTTTTTAAGAAAATATTTAATACAATTCTGGAATTAACACAACATAATTTAATAATTGGAGGAGACATATATTCTACATTAGATCGCACTCCAGTGATATATATAGATACTAGTAATATCAAAGATGTTTGGAGAATAGAAAACCCAACTGGACGAGAATATTCATTTTATTCACTGGTACATAAAGCATATTCAAGAATAGATTATTTTTTGGTGGACTCTAAGCCTATTCCATTTACTTATAATTCGAAATACCACAATATTATAATCTTGGATCATACCCCTTTAACATTTATGATTAAAATAAATGGAAGGACGGAGAAACAGGTACAATGGAGACTTAACCCACAAATTTTAAAGGAAAAAGCATCTCAGGAATATCTTACTAAACAGATTAATACGTTCTTTGAAATAAATGATAACCCTGAAACGTCTGCCTCCTTACTATGGGAAACATTTAAAGCATTTACTCGTGGAGCCATGATCTCCTCCCAAGCATTTCATAATAAAGAGAATCGGGTGATACAACAGGCATTGGAAAGGGAAATTAAACAATTAGACATAGAGAATGCGGCTACACTAACCATGATAAAACACAATAAAATTGCAGTATTAAAATATAAATTAAATAAAATATATTCAGACCAAGTTGTAAAATTCTATCAATATACTAAACAATTACACTTTGAATTTGTAGATAAACTTCAAAAATTACTGGCTCGTCAATTAGGGAAACTGGATGGGGAAAAAACAATTCATAGGATTAAATCAGACAAAGGAGAACCACTAGTACAACCTAAGGATATTAACGAGAGATTTCTGCAATATTATCAAAACCTTTATTCTGCCAAAACGGTAGGTCACCGGACAGGAATAGAAGCTTTCTGACAAAAATGCAATCTTAAAGGGTTAGATTTGAAAGATAGAGAATTATTAGACTCTGAAATAACAGCAAAAGAAATTGAAGAGTCTATCAGATCGCTTAAAAGTGATAAATCCCCGGGACCAGACGGCATTGGCTCGGAATTTTATAAAACATTCTATGATCTGATTGTTCCGCGTTTATAGACACTACGAACATATTTATACCCAACAGAAATTACCAGAAATGCTAAATGAATCTATTATAGCACTTATACCAAAAATAGATAAGGATCTGGATGATCCAGGATCATATAGAGCTATAGCTCTTCTAAATACTGATAAAAAAATATTAACTAAAATCCTAGCACAAAGATTACATACAGTGATTAATAAACTAATACACCCAGATCAAACAGGATTTATACCAAAACGGTATTCCTCGGATAACCTGAGACGATTATTCAATATTATATACTCAAAAAGAAGTATTAACAAAGACCTAGCAATTATTTCGTTAGATGCTGAGAAAGCCTTTGACCAGGTGGTATGGCCCTATTTATTTTCGGTTATGGAAATTTTTCAAATGGGCGAGAAGTTTAGTACATGGGTAAAACTTTTATATACTAATCCAACGGCTAGAATATCAACAAATCAAATGTTATCAACTAAATTTAACTTATCTCGAGGCTGTAGACAAGGATGTCCGTTATCCCCGCTATTATTTGCACTTGTAATAGAACCGTTAGCACAAAGCGTGAGGTCCCATCCTGAAATATATGGGTATAAAACTAAAGATACTGAAAATAAAATGTCCTTATACGCAGACGATATATTAATTTACATCTCAAAACCTGAAGTTAGTATCCCTAACTTATTAAATTTAATAACTCAATATGGCTCGTTTTCAGGATACAGAATTAATTGGAATAAAAGTGAAATTATGCTAATAATGGAAAGTAATCCACATATATTACAACAATTCCCTTTTAAAATAGCAAATGAAAAACTCAAATATCTTGGAATTTATGTAACGAAGAGATATACTTCTTTATTTAAATCTAATTTTCCGCCTTTATTGAACAAATTACATAAGAATATTTTATATTGGAAAACATTACCTATTTCAATGTTGGGTAGAATTAATGCGATAAAAATGATTTTCCTCCCGCAATTATTGTACCTCTTTCAATTAATGCTGATATATCGCTCAAAATATTTTTTAAGAAGGTTGACTCCATAGTCACCAACTTTATCTGGGATTATAAGAACCACAGAATAAATAAAAAAACATTTATGTAAATCAAAAATAAATGGAGGTTTAGTACTACCTAATTTTATGTTTTATTACTGGACAGTTAATATTAAAAATATAAATTTTTGGTTGGAGGAACTGGACAAACAACCAGATTCCCAAAATGGAAAAGGAAGATTCTTTACCCTTTGAAATTGGGTCGATTCTATTTGCTATTACTAAATTAAGCAAAACAACCTATAAAGAAAACCCTATAATAGACAGGGAATACGCATTTGGAAACAATTAAAGAAGACACTAAAATTGGATTGTTTACCACTATCTCTCCCCATTGTAAACAATGCTAAATTTAAACCCTCAATGAAGGATAAAGGTTTTTTATAATGGAAAAATCACGGAATTACTAAGATGGGAGATCTCTATAGGAAAAGTTATTTTCTTTTTTTAGCTGGGGTCTTCATTTATGTAACCGATAAATGAAGACCCCAGCTACATTGGTAGCAGAGTCCCTGGAATCCTGGATATTCAATATTTAACCGTTTAACAAAGTTTGTAGTGGTTCGGACCAGGATATGTACCACTACAAACTTTGTTAAACGGTTAAATATTGAATATCCAGGATTCCAGGGACTCTGCTACCAATGTAGCTGGGGTCTTCATTTATCGGTTACATATTAACATTGACTCTAATTACTATTATTTTTTTTAATAGATATAAAAAATAAAGAAAAAGAAAAGAAAATTCGAAAAATAGAATAAACTATCCATAATACAACTTAGGAGATAGGTCCGTAGGTAAGAAAACATAACTGTTCATCTAGTCCTGGGTTCAAACTTCCGTCAGGTATCAGCGCCGGTCCATTCTACCCCTTCAAAAAATCTATGAACGGAGACCATATTCTAATAAATAATTCTGGTTTGTGAATTGTCAAATCTAATTTTTTCCAGGTTTAAGGTCTCCGACATCTCCATAATCCACATTTTAATTGTGAGGGATGCAGGGTTTTTCCAAAATTTTAATTTTAATTTTTTCCCGGATTATACTATAATCAAGGACATTTCTTTGGTTTATTGTAAGTTTTAGGTATTGTTCAGATATGCCCAATATTATTAATTTAGGATCGGGCTCCAATTGAATATTAACCACTACGGAGCTAATTTTAAAAATATCCACCCAAAACGTTTTAATTTTTATGCAATTTACAAAGGCATGGGTTAAGTTAGCCTCGGAATATTGACATTTGTCACAGATAGGAGAAATATTAGGAAAAATTCTATTTAATTTTGTTTTAGAATAATGCAACCTATGTAATATTTTAAATTTTTTAATTCAATTTTATAGGAGTTAGGAAAATCGGGCCAATTTCAAATGGCAGACAATCCACCTTTTCCATCTTTAACCAGTCTGGTTGTTGATCCATATGTCACCCCTTACTGCAGAAACTTACAGTATTTTATTTGCAGTTTCTGCATGCTCCTTTATAACATTTTACATAAAAGTTTACAACAGTACAACTTGATTATTAATACAAAGACAACTTCAATTCTTGATTTAAAAAAATGTATACAGCAATGAGCCCAATCATCCCATTCCACACACTCATTACTCTTGACAACCAAAATTATTTCTGAAATATTGGTCATAAATTTGGTACAAAAATGCCCCAAAATAAGGCTCAGAATGCACCAGAGAGCATCTAAGACCCCAGACCCCGGTCACGAGGGACTTTGAGCTTTGCGCTCGTGATGTGCGCTGCTTGCACATTATTTCACATAATATTTTTGTAATCCAGTCATCCTTTTTGAAAAGCTTTGTAGGGGCTGACTAAACTAAACTAAGAACTGATATCACTGGGCTTGCTCACTGATCCTTTTTGGACTTTGGGTGAATATTGTCTCTGAACCATGTATTGTAAATGCTTTGAATAAAATGGACAATTTTGTTAATTTACCGTATGTTGATCACAGGCTAATCTTACACGTTGGAATCCAAGTACAGGTTTTGAGAATCCCCTATTGCAGCCTTGCCATTGAAAACCTTCAGTTATAATTTCACCAGTTGCCCAAAGACATTGCTTGGACAATCTCCTTAAACCTGTCTCTTAAATTTATAACTGTGGTAAAAAGTTAAAAAAAACATTCCTGATTGAAACACTTTATTGTATGATCATATCTACACACAAATAGAACATCATAAACTGCTGGTGGTAAGTTATTAAACTGAGTCTGATAGGAGACTCCAGTGATTGGGTTTCTGTCTGATAGTTTGCTGTATTTTATCAAACTTCCATAGACTATGCAAACACCAGCCACAGTGATCTCACAGTGAAGAGACCACACATTTTCAGCAGCTCAAACAATTGTTTAAATTTGATCACGGTGCCAAAGAGTTCAATCCTAACCTTGGATGCTATCTGTGGTGAATTCGCACGTTTTTGCTTTGTTTCTTCCAGATGCGCCAGTTTCGTCCCTCATTCCAAAGACAGATGGGTTGGTAGGTTTATTGGCCATCAAACATTGGCCTTTGTGTGTCGGTGAATGGCAGAATCTGTGGGAATTTATTACAAATTGGGGAGAATAAAGCTGGATTAGATGAATGCAGGGTTCATGTAAATCAGGTGTGGACTTGGTGGACCAAATAACTTTTTTTCATGCTGTTTCTCCCTACGACAAACGAACTTTATGCAGATTTGTTTAAATTAAATTTCCTGATGTGAGCATTGGCATTTGTTAGACCTTTTTAATTATCTTTGTGAAGGCATTGTGTTACCTTCTTCCTGAAGCAGTGAAGTTGTTTGGTCAGGATACTGTTGCGTAGTTCTGTGACGTCTGTGATCATTTACCCCATGTTTCTTTCAGTATACCTGACTGTCTTTTAAATCTCCATTCACTGTTGTAATCCTCATCATTTTGGTGATGTTTGTGCTTAATTCAGGTTCACTTCAAAGAAAAGAAGTGATTAACTTTGTTTCCTTAATTAGCAATCCATTAAGGGAGAACAGATGATTCATTTATTCTGTTATCAAGCAGTAGTTTAAACAAGATGTCATGATGCTCTATGCAGTAATGTTCAGTAACTATAATATCCGATCCCTATAATAATCTTGTGTGATCAATCCTAATCTGCACTCCCATCACCACTGGTGCACTATTACATCAGAACACCAGCTACATTGTGCATTGCGAATACCCACCAAGATGACACCAACAGCAACTCTGCAACCTACCAATGAGGATAATGATAACCTGCATGGAAATTCCATCACCTGCAGGTTGTCCTCCAAGTTGCATACCATCCTGCCTTTCAAACCCATAGTCATACAGCCATATAGCATGGAAACAGGCTCTTCAGTTCAACTCATCCCTGCCAACCAAGATGTCCCAACTAAGCTGGTCCCATTTGGCTCATATCCCTTTAATCCTTGACGAATAAATTTGACTTTGACTATTCACAAACCTGCCCAAATATATTTGAAATATTGTCATTTGTACCTGTCTCAACTTCTTTTTCTGACTGTTCATTCTGTATATCCATCACCTGTTGTGTGGAAAAAACTGCCCTCAGATTCATGGAATATAGAACATCAAAATGGCATTATCATAATTGGGCTTAAATCCCCAAATTCCCCATCGAATAACAGATGCTGTCTTCTTCCTCAGGGCATTTAGCCCTCAGTAATAATAGAGTTTTTAAAGTACATTAAAAACTAAAGGCATCCAGAGAGAAGGTTACCCAAGGATAATGAAGGAAATGTATGCTTGGTGTCAGAGGATATAGGCGAGGTACCAAACGAGTACTTTGCATCTGCATTCACCAAGGAGAAGCATGTGGCTGACAGTGAGCTCAGTGTGAGAAATACTAATATGCAACGGGCATTGGTAATCAAGCAGGAGGTGGTAATGGTTCTCGAAGAGCATAAATGGTGGAGCTATTCAACGTCATTGAGCAAGGCTTGAGAGGAGATTGCAGGGGCCTTGATAATTATCTTTCTGACAGGATTTACTGGCATTTGGAAGGGAAAATGGGCTTTATATATATATTAAAAATATTTATATGTTGCAGAATTGGCAAAGAAATGGCTGCAGATGATTCGACTCCACCAAGGAAAGAAGATAAGACTTGCCATCCATCACAGTGGGGAATTTGGAGCAGCTGTGGTTGATGTTTATGTCAAATGTTTATGTGGTTGTGTGTCTTGTTGCTTTTTTGGTATGATCATGGCAAACCAAATCCCTCGTATGTTGCAAACCATACTTGGTAATAAATTACGATTATGATTATTATTATGATTATGATTCTGCCTTTCTGTTCATTCATTCATCTAATAAATCTGAGGTTAGCGTTTGATATCCTTGTATGTGTTTTTTCAAATAATCTCGAATGTGAAGGTATTTGAAATATTGATTACTTTTCAGATTATATTATAGTTGCAATTGTTGGAATGATAGAAGTTTTCCCATTTCATACATTTCTATGTTAACTATTGGGGAAAGAAGTGAAAGGTTTCTTAATTTTAAAGTTAATTTTAGTTGTTTCCAAATTCGTATTATACTGTGAATAATTGGATTCTTCTTATATATTATATTGTTCAGTTTTATCGGAGAACGAAGAATCACTCCCATATTCTAGGGGGAACAATCCTCTTTCTCCATTCTTATCCAGCCTACATGTTGGACAGAACTGTCCAACCAGTAAATTATATTTTTAATATTCACTGCACAATAGTAGTACAGCAAATTAGTGTCAGTCCGCCAAATTCTTTAGGTTTAAACAGATGTTTTCTTTGGATTCTATGTGATCTATAGTCCCATATCAAATTTGTAATATCAGAGTCTAGTTTTTAAAGATTTTTTTTGGTAAGTATATTAGTAATGATTGAAATAGGTACAGTATTTGTGGTAAAACGATCATTTTTATAGCATTTATTCTGCCTATTAAGGACATCGGCAATGTTTTCCAGAATTTAATCAACACATTCAATTTAGTTAATGTAGATGGTTTATATGCAACCAATAATATAGTTACCTCACTCCCATTAACCCCGCCCAGTTAACATCAATCATAACGCCTTCCCCTCAGTAGGAAAATGTAGCCGGTGCTTGAAGGTGTATGTAATACCCAGTGCTGTCATTAAAAGATGTTGCACACTTAAGAGCTTGTAAAGTTTTCATTTACATGGTGTCAGAAGTGGGATGATACTTGCGTCTCCTGTTTATCGGTTTTTATTTCTTTTTTTTGATTTGTGTTTTTTGTGCTTTGATCTCTTTGGCCATGGCGTCCTCTTGCAGAAAGCCCGAGCAGCTTGTCTTTGATGCTGACATCTCTGAGCGCTGGGCCACGTTTGAATTTGATTTCACACACTTTGTCAACGTCGCACACCGCGCTGATCCTGACTCCCTTAAAGCTTCCCTCCTACTCAACCTTGTCGGACCTGATGCCATGAAGAGAGCCAGAACTTTCACCTACGCTCCAGCGGTCCTGGGCGTCGATGGTGCGGTGATTACTCCTGCAGAGTCTGCTGACGACCCCGCTTGCCTGCTACGTAAGTTCAGGGAGATTTGTGACCTGCCCTCAAACCGCATTCTAGAGAGGGCACGGTTCTTTACGAGGAGACAGTTGCCGGATGTCTCCCGGGAGACATCCGTACGCGCTCGGGCAGGATCAGTAAGCCGCCTGTTCGCGCGCGATCCAGGACGCGGCGGAGGTTCAGGTCGTGCTCGGCAATGTCCTTCCCGTAAACCAGGATATCATCCACGATGATGGCACATGGCAGGTCCGCGAATAATTGCTCCATCGTCTGCTGGAACACCTCGCTAGCAGAATTGATGCCGAATGGCATTCGCAGGAACTTCGTCAAGGGGACATAAAGTTGTGGTCCCGTCCTCCCTGTTTGACTTTTACTTTTGTGCAGCCCACAGCGGACACCCTGGGGTCGATGCAACACTCGCCCACGCTCAGTGCCAATTCTATTGGCCTGGAATGGCCAAATATATCCGAGACCGAGTTTCTGCCTGCTCCACGTGCAACAGTCTTGCGCCACACCAGCAGCGACAGCCCCTGCTGCAACAGCCCGCCCCTGCTTTGGCCTGGTCCTCGCTGGGCTGCCGACATATTCGAGTGGCGTGGTAACCACTACCTTGTCCTGGTCGACTGTACTCCAACTGGTTCGAAGTGGATTTGCTGACATCCCTCACGTCGGAGATGGTGATCCGCAATCTGCGGAAACACTTCTCCACTTTTGGGACCCCGGTCAGGCTGCAGACTGACAACGGCAGGCAGTTTACAAGCCGAGAATTCAAAAGCTTTGCCGACAAGTGGAACTTCGTGCATTTCACCAGCAGCCCAGAGTACCCACAGAGCAACGGCTAGCAGAACGGGCCGTCTGCAGCGCCAAGCTTCTGATGGAACAGGCGCGACTATCCAATTCTGATTTGTATTTGGATCTCCTGAACCTCAGGAATGTTTCCAGGGATCCGGCCATGGGGTCACTGCTCAGCGTCTGATGTCCAGAACTACCAGATCCACCGTCCCGATTGCCCAGCGCCAGCTGAGACCTGGGTGCTGGAGCCGCCTCCGTGCAGAGGCGAATTCAAGAGAAACATGACAGCCAGCGGCGTTCCCACGATCGGTCGTGCAGACCACTCGATCCTCTGTTGCCCGGACAGGTTGTTCGATTGCAGACCGCCAGTGGGCACTACCGTCTGGCCACCGTGGTTGGGGTGGCTGACTCACCTCGTTCGTATCTGGTCGACTGTGAGGGTTCCATCTACCGAAGAAGCCGACAACACCTGCTTGCGGTTAATGAGCCACAGCCGCAGCCCCCTGGGCCCTCTGCCCCTCCACTCTCCTATCAGCAGCCGGCTGCCGCCCCGGCTGGTGTTCCCTGCATGCCTCGGTCCCGTTGCGGGCGCCTGGTTCCCCTCTGCGCGGGTCCCCTGTTGCCGATCGCGGTTCTCCCTCTCCTGTTTCTCCCACCCCAATGCCCTTCCCTGGTTCCCCGGCTGCCTTGCGTCCTCTGCTTCTTCTGCTCTTTCGGGGGGAGGGGGAGACATCCGTACGCGCTCGGGCAGGATCAGTAAGCCGCCTGTTCGCTACGGCGATTTCGTTTAATTCTGCTGTTTAATTCGGTTGTCGTGACAACAATCTGTTTTTTTGATTTCTAAGGGGAAGGATGTAGATGGTTTATATGCAACCAATAATATAGTTACCTCACTCCCATTAACCCCGCCCAGTTAACATCAATCATAACGCCTTCCCCTCAGTAGGAAAATGTAGCCGGTGCTTGAAGGTGTATGTAATACCCAGTGCTATCATTAAAAGATGTTGCACACTTAAGAGCTTGTAAAGTTTTCATTTACAGTTAATAAAGGCATGTAGTTTGCCTTAAATAATGATTTATATTTTCTAGTAATTTGGATACCCAAATACTTGAATTTTTCTGTTGCAATTCTAAAAGGGAATTTCAACAGATGTGTCGGCTCTTGAGGTTTTATCGTCATGATTTCACTTTTATTCCAATTTATTCTATATCCTGAAAAGGAACCAAACTCCTCTATTAAATTTAATATATTTGGTATGCTAATTTGTGATTTGTAATGTACAATAATATGTCGTCTGCGTATAATTACATTTTATTATTTGAGTGTTTGGTATTATGTCTATGAATATTCGGATGGCTTCTTATACTTTCTGCTAGAGGCTCTATCACAAGTGCAAATAGCAGGGGCGATAGTGCACACCCCCTGTCTATTGCCCCTTGATAATTGGAATTTCGGAGATAATATATTATTGGTCAGTATCCTAGCCATCGGCTTGCCATAAAATAATTTTACCCAGGAGATAAAATTCTTTCCCATATTAAATGTTTGCAATACTTTAAACAGATATTGCCATTTTACTTGATCAAATGCTTTTTCGGCATCCAGTGAAATAATTGATGTCTTCCTCTTCAGTTTTATGTGAGTGATTTTTATATTAAACACACATCTGAAAATTGTTGAATGAGTATCTCTTGAGTATAAACCCCGTTTGATCCGGGTTTATTAGTTTACTAACATATTTACTCAATCTTCTTGCTAGGGTCTTTGCTAATATTTTTTGATCTGTATTTAGGAGTGCTATGGCTCTATATGAACCTGGGTCTTCTAGATCTTTATCCTTTTAGGTATGTGTAATAGTTGATTCGGTTAGTGTTTCTGGTAGTATATTTTCTTTAAAAGCATGTATATAAAAATTTTGGAAGCGTGGTGAAAATATGTCGTAGAATCGTTTATAGAATTCATTACTAAAGCTATCTGGCCCTGGCATTTTACCATTCTTCAAGGAATTTATTGTTTCTTCTATTTGTTTAAGTGTAATCTGAGTTCCTAATTTTTCTTCTTCCAACGTGTTGAGTTTTGGAAGATTACAATTGTCTAAGAAGTTTGTAATTTTAATATTATCTGCTGAGGTTTTAGATGTATATAGATTTTGATAAAAATTGAGCAAATCTTTTGTTAATGTCTTTAGGTAATGTTAATAATTCACCTTTATCTAATTTAATTTTAGTAATTGTATTTTCCTTTTCCCGTTTTTTCAGTTGACATGTTAAGAGTTTATGTGGTTTATCACCAAATTCGAAGTTTTCCTGTTTTGTAATTTGAAATAATCTTATTACTCTTGCCGACAAAATGTTATTTAATTTGTATTTCAATATTGTTATCTTATTATATTTATCTATGGTTGGTTCTTTGGCATTATCTAGATCTAATTGTCTAATTTGTTGTTCTAGCTGCAATTGTTCAGTGTTGTTCTTTTTATT
The DNA here is from genome assembly GCA_035221665.1 of Okamejei kenojei. Classification (NCBI taxonomy): domain Eukaryota; kingdom Metazoa; phylum Chordata; class Chondrichthyes; order Rajiformes; family Rajidae; genus Okamejei; species Okamejei kenojei. The sequence continues at coordinate 45,476,136 of CM069152.1, read as the reverse complement.
TTGGAAAACTTGATATGAAATTATAATTCCTCAAATGAATGCCTTAAAAGTTTCCCATAATAAGGAGGGTGAGATACCTGGTGTATCATTAGTCTCAAAGAAGAATTTCATCTGCTGTTTTAAATATGTACAACCTTGTGAGTTGTTTAAAATCTGGGAGTTAAACCTCCAGAACGATTTTTTATCAGATATTCCTTCTAATTAAAAAAAACATGTTAACGGGGAGTGATCAGAAATAATATTATTATGATATTTAGAGTTGTATGTGTATGGAATTAATTTCGTATCCACTAAAAAATAGTCGATATGTGAATAAGTTTTATGTACCATTGAATAAAATGAGTATTCCCTTCCAACTGGATTAGCGATCCTCCATACATCTGTTATATTTGTGTTTTTTATGTATGTATGTAGGAGTTCACTAGTTTTAGATTTTATGTTAGTCCTTTTTTGTTTTGTTGATTTATCCAGATATGGATCTAGAACACAATTGAAATCTCCCCCTATTATCACATTTTGATAGTTAAACTCTGAAATTATATCCTGAATTTTGTTAAAGGATTGAGGGTTATCAGTTGGGAGCATAAATGTTTATCATAGTAAGTGGGGTAGAATGAATTTCTCCAGTAACTATAACGTACCTCCCCTCTTTATCTGCTATGATATTCTTTGACTTAAATGGTATACCTTTACGAATAATACTAGTTGTGCCTCTAGATTTAGAAGTAAATGAAGACTAGTATGTTTGCCCAATCCAATTTGCCTTCAATCTTATCTGTGTTTGATGTTTCAAATGTGTTTCCTGTAAAAAAATGGTCAGAATTGAGTGATTTTAATTGGGCAAAAATCTTACCCCTTTTAATTGGTTCATTAGTGCCCCTTATATTCCAGCTTCAAAACGTGATTCCTCCAGTTTTCTTTTGTTTATCGTCTTGAATTGTAAATCATAAAGTCATATGGTGCAACCAAGTACCTCAGAACTCTAGGTGATGGGTGGTCATCCACAACTGTTAAATTTTGTTAGCATATCCTCTTCAAAGTAGACCTTAAAAAAGACGAGAAAGTGTAAAGTGGTGAAAAGGTAATTGAAAAACAAAAAGTGATAAATATAATATCTAAAAATATAGATATTATAAAAAGGAAACCGCCTAAAGGTGGTAGGTAAGTTCTTGTAGACTTCTGTAGATATTGTTATACATTCCGCTCTGCCCCCTTGACCAATTATTATTAAAAGGAAGAAAGACCGGTTCAAAACTGAAAAATATACATAAGAGAAAACGCATTTCAAATCTAACTATCCAAATGCATCTTCAAAAAATCCAACATTAACTATATGCTAAAATATACCGGTAACTATGTTAGTTTTATACCCGTGTATGTCTATATACCGACAATTATTGCATTTCACACCCCAATTAAGTCCCATTTTTAAATATTAGACAACAGCAGGTTCCAGGGGGTTAACCAGATTCAGACTCTTGGATACTTTCCAAGTATCTAAGTCTCCTCCCCCCTCCTTTACGCACAGCTTAGAGTAGATCTGTTATATCCATTTAAATTTGTTAGTATATTGTTAATACATATTGATCATATTTAACTCATTGTCCTTATACTTAGGAGTTAATTAGCATTGTGTAATAAGCCCCCCCTTTCCCCCTTATGGGAGTCAGTCATTATTACGCTGTGCATCAATATTACACAGTAGTGGGTTATTGTTGTCAGAGTGAAACATAGAGTTCGACCTTGAATTAACATTCCAGAGATAAAGTGTCTAGCCATTGCATCGTGGAAGAATCCGACATCTTAACAAGAGCAGGCTTTTTTATTTAGAAGTCTTATTTTCGCTGCTTCTCCTCTGTAATATCATGAGAGACCGACTCCTCATAATCAGTCGACCTCCTTTACGATACCTTGTGCATATTTAAATGCCTCTTCTGGGTCCGTGAAGGCACGTTCAACAGAATTATAAGTGATTCTCATCTTTGCAGGATACATTATTCCATATGTTACACTAGTGATTCCTTTCAAAATCTGTCTTGTCTTTGCGAACATGTCCCTCTTTCTAGCAATTTCAGCTGGATAGTCACGAACACATCTTAGGTTATCCTCTTCAAACATCAAATTCGATCCAAATGGAATCAGTTTCATAATTTCTTCCAAAGCAGAGATGTCATGGAATTTCACTATGATCTGTTTTGAGGGGCGGCGGGGTTGGGGGGGGGCACCCAGAGAAAATCCACCCAGAGCACTCAGAGAAAATCCACGTCGTCACAGGAAGAACTTACAAACTCTGTACAGACACCACCCGTGGATAGGATTGAAGCCGGGTCTCTGGCACTGTAAGGCAGCAAGTAGTCATAGAGTACTACACTCTGTTAGGTGATACAGCATGGAAACAGGCCCTTTGGCCCAACTTTTCCACTCCAGCCAACATGACCCAGCTACACTAGTCCCACCTGCCTGCGTTTAGCATATATCCCTCCAAATCCCTGTCCTATCCATGTACCTGTCTAATTGTTTCTTAAATGTTGGGATAGTCCCTGCCTCAACCACCTCCTCTGGCAGTTTGTTCCATACACCTATCACCCTTTGTGTGAAAAAGTTACCCCTCAGATTCCTATTAAATCTTTTTCCCTTCACCTTTAACATATGGCCCTCGATTCCCGTACTCTGGGCAAGAGTGTGCATCTACCCGATCTATTCCTCTCATGATTTTATACACCTCTATAAGACCACCCCTCATCCTCCTGTGCTCCAATGAATAGAGCCCCAGCCTACTCAACCTCTTCCTATAGCTCAGACCCTCTAGTCCTGGCAACACCCTTGTAAATCTTCTCTGTACCCTTTCCAGCTTGACAACATCTTTCCTATAACATGGTGCCCAGAACTGAACACAATACTCTAAAGGTGGTCTCACCAACGTATTTAAACAACTGCAACATGACCTATACTCAATATTCTGACTGATGAAGGCCAATGTGCCAAAAGCATTTTGGACCACCCTATGTATCTGTGATTCCACCTTCAAGGAACCATACACCTGCACCCCTAGATCCCTCTGCTCTACAACACTCACCAGAGCCCTACCAGTCACTGTGGGCTCTGCCCATGTTAAACTTCCCAAAATGCAACACCTCACATTTCTCTGTGTTAAATTCCATCAACCATTCCTCAGCCCACCTGGCCAATCGATCAACATCCTGCTGTAATTTTTCACAAACATCTTCACTAACTGCAAATCCACCCACTTTTGTGTCATCTGCAAACTTGCTAATCTTGCCATGTGTGTTCTCATCCAAATCAGTTATTGAATGACAAACAGTAATGAGCCTAGCACCGAACACTGAGGCATACCACTAGTCACAATCCTCCACCCCGAGAAGCAACCTTCCACCATCACCCTCTGCTTTCTTCCATGAAGCCAATTTTCGACCCATTCAGCTATCTCACCTTGGATCCCATGTGATCTAAGCTTCCAGCGCGCCATACTTTGAGGAACCTTGATGAATGCTTTGCTGAAATCCATATATACAAAATCTGCAGCTCTGCCCCCATGTCGTTGCGTGGAGCTTGGAGAAACAGCAATCAATCAGAAGCAGGGAGGATATTATTGGCTGAAACCCGTGTGAAACAATGTGAGGGAAAATGGTTTAAAATGCGCACCAGAGAGCCAGACCTCGGAGAAGCAGGTACATCTAGCACAAGAACAACAAGTCATCATCAGAGTCGATGTTGCTCAGCGAGTGAGGAATGATGATATGGCGAGAACGACATTGACTGAATTCATGGCATTGTGTTCCCAAGAGCCATTTGCAAGAACACTCTACAATGCTGATGTTCTCCGATTTTACACATGGAACAAAAGGAGATGGCAAAGAAGGAAGGCTGGCAAGAGAACGGAAGGTCTTCCAGGTATTTTTGAAGCCAACGTTCTGGGACGAGTGTACACCGTGTCTCCAAGATGTTGTGACCTCTACTACTTGAGACTGCTTCTCCATCATGCAAAAGGACCAGTATCCTTCGATTCATTGAAGACACACGATGGAGAAATGTATCCTTTCTTCAAAGACGCCTGTAGGGAAAGAGGTTTGTTGCAGACTGATGACCATTGGCAACAAACAATGGAAGATGCTGACAAGACAAGACTCCCCAGTGCAATGAGAGATTTGTTTGTTGTTTTGCTGACGAATATTGAGATCAACAATTCTGAACAATTATGGCACCACTTCAATAATTCAATGCCTGAAGATTACCTTGCATGAGAATGGAGAACAATGAGCGATCCTAATATCATGATTGATGAGAAGCATCATGATCAGGCTCTGTGGTATATTCAAGAGAAGCTTGAGAATTACAACAAAACAATGGAATGCTTTCATTTGCCACAACCAAGAAATGGAAGGATGCACCTTGATGGTGACAATCCAGAATTACTGAAGGAATTGCAATAAAATAGAACTGAGCAACAGCAGTTTGTTGAGGAGAACGAGCTTTCCCTGAACGCTGAGCAGAGAGCAGAGTATGTCCAGGTCTGCAAATGCTTGAAAAGGAATCTTCCTTCAATGTTTTTCATTGATTCACCAGGAAGAATGGGAAAGACATTTATCACTAATTTGATCCTCTCCAAAGTTAGATGTTAACGTGGTGTTGTGATTGCTGTAGCATCCTCGGGGATAGCAGCTATATGAATGTCTGGTGGAAGAACTGCACATTCTCGATTCAAGATACCCATCCAAGTGACCGATGATACATTCTGCAACATTGAGAAGATGTCGGGGCCTAGACTGGATCCCAGGCGGCAGCTGAGCTGAGGGCTGGAGACGTGCCCAAGCTCGGGGCCTGGGTCAAGGTGTGCCAGAGCCTCGGGGGCTGCCCGGCCACCACCATCCCGCCGCGCAGCCAGCGCTTCCTGCTCTGTGGCAGCTTTGGCTTGGCCGTGCGCCACCCTCACCCTGGCCCCGGCACAGCAAGCCCGGCTCTGTCGAGGCCCAGGTCCCCGAGTGCTTCAACTGCCAACAGCCAGGGCCAGGTCGAGTACGAGAACCAGGCCAAGTTCCAGGCCCTGCCGCTGCTCTACAACCTGAGTATGTGCTGGGTCAGGGAATGAGAGTGAGGGGAGGGGGATGAGGGAAATGGGGAGGGAGTTTGGGTGATAAAGGGAGATGTGGGAGAGGGGGGTAGTGCCGAACCCTGCTGTCTACCCACTGGCGAGGGACACAGTGTGTCCCAAGACAGGCAGCACATCATCCGCAACAGCTCGCCGGCATGGGCACCGGAGCAGCCCTAACACACCGTACCATTACACGGAGAGATGGGGTGCTGCAGCCCAGCCCACAGCACGGGGGGGGGGGGAGGCGGGGGGACAGAGGGTTGAGGGAGGGGGAGGGAGAGGGATGTGAGGGAGGAGAGAGGGTGGAAGGGGGAGAGAGAGATGAGGGAAGGAGGGGATGGAGAAGGAGGGAGGGGGAGGGATGATAGGGAGAGAGAGGGAGAGAGGATGGGGGAAATGGTGGGAGGGAGTGGGGTAGAGGGGCAGTAGGGAGGGGTAGAATGGAATTATATGTTTTATTTAAGGAGATATGTCTGAGAAGAAAATCTACAAATCTAAAATATATCTATCTGAAGTTCGGGTGTAAGGTAGGGTTTAATGTGTTGAACCTTCTGCTCAATTATAGACCACCTTAATCATAAGATTCAAATCGTAAATGTGAAAACTGGGGGTGAAGGAGTTACATTCTGTAGTTGTAATGTTAAGGGAATTAATGAACCCATCAAGAGAGGTAAAGTATTAGCTCGTTTAAAATTGCTTAGATATAATGTTCCTCAAGGAAACTCATCTTAAAAAAGAAGCGCAACGCAGATTGAAAGCAAAATGGATTGCTAAAACGTATCACTCTTCATTCACACATAAATCTAGAGGGGTTGCAATATTAATCCATAAAGGTATACCTTTTAAACATATATCAACTATGGAATATACTGATGGCAGATATATTGTAGTAGTAGGTGAGTTATACTAAAAAAAGTGACTCTTCTTAATGTATATGGACCAAATTTTGATAGCACATTGTTTTTCAAGAGAATATTCAATACTATCCTGGAATGCACACAAAATAATTTAATAATTGGTGGAGACTTAAATTGTACACTAGATTCTTATTTGGACAGATCATCAGCTCAAAGAAAATTAAAATCTCAGTCAAGTGAATTTATAAACTCATATATTAATAGTACCAATATCAAGGATGTCCAGAGAATTGAAAATCCATCCGGACGAGAATATTTATTTTATTCACCGGTGCATAAAACTTATTCAAGGATAGACTATTTCTTAGTAGACTCTAAACTTATTCCATTCACCGACAACTCGCAATATCATAACATTATAATCTCGGACCATGCTCCGTTAACATTTATGATTAAACTAAACGGAATGGACAAGAAACAGACACAATGGAGACTTAACCATCAAATTTTAAACGAGAAGGTATGTTATGAATACCTTGTAAAACAGGTTAATATGTTTTTTGAGGCCAATGACCATCCTGGAACTTATGTTTTCCTTGTTTGGGAAACATTTAAAGCATTTACACGAGGAGCATTAATCTCCTCCCAGGCATTTCTTAATAAAGAGAATAGGGTTAAACAACAGACATTGGAAATTGAAATAAGGCAATTAGACATAGAAAATGCAGTAGCACCTTCTATGGCAAAACACAATAAAATTGCAGCACTGAAATATAAGTTAAATAAAATATACTCAGACCAAGTTATAAAATTTAATCAACATACAAAACAATTAAACTCTGAATTTGGTGATAAACCACAAAAACTATTAGCACGTCAGCTTCATAAACTGGACGGGGAAAAAACTATTTATAAAATTGGATCAGACAAGGGAGAAATATTAACACTACCTAAAGATATTAATGACAGATTTTCACAATACTATCAAAAACTTTACTCAACTAAAGTGACAGAACAATCAACAGGAATGGAAGCATTTTTACAGAAATGTAACCTTACGGGTTTAGATTTGCAAGAGCAAGAACTACTAGATGCTGAAATAACGATAAAAGATATTGAAGAGTCAATTAGATCTTTAAAAAACGGAAAGGCCGCAGGCCCTGGTGGCCTAAGCTTTGAATTTTATGAAATTTTGAAAAACTGATAAGGATCTGGAAGATCGAGGTTCATATAGAGCAATAGCTCTCTTAAATACAGATCAGAAAATATTAACTAAAATCATATCTCATAGATTGAGCTTAGTGATTAACAAATTAATACAGCCCGACCAAACAGGTTTTATTCCAAAATGCTACTCATTTTACAATTTGGGATGACAATTTAATATTATATACTCCAATAGAATTGCTAATGCAGATCTAGCAATTATTTCGCTAGATGCTGAAAAAGCATTTGATCAGGTAGCATGGTCATATTTATTTTCGGTGATGGAAAATGTTCAATTAGGAGAGAAGTACTGTACATGGGTTAAACTTTTATATCCTAACCCAACAGCTAGAATACTAACCAACCAAATGTTATCAACCACATTTAATCTTTCTAGAGATTGTAGACAAGGATGCCCACTGTCCCCATTATTATTTGCTCTAGCAATTGAACCATTAGCAGAAAATGTCAGAGCTCATCCTGAAATACATGGGTATAATACTAAAAACACAATTAATAAAATCTCCTTATATGCAGATGATGTATTAATATATACTACAAAGCCAGAACCTAGTATTCCAAATCTATTAAATCTAATAACTCAATTTGGTCAGTTTTCAGGATCTAAAAATAATTGTAATAAAAGAGAAATCATGCCAATAACGGAACTCAATTTACATATACTACAACAATCCCCTTTTAAAATAGTTGAGGGAAATTTAAATATTTAGGAATTTATGTAACTAAGACATATACTTCTTTATTTAAATGAAACTTCCAACCTTTACTGAATAAACTAAATAAGAATATTCAGTATTGGAAAACACTCCCCATCTCAATGTTTGGTTGAATTAATGCTCTAAAAATGATCTTTTTGCTGCAATTACTGTACTTATTTCAGTCAATCCCGACATATATCCCAAAATCTTAAAGAAAAGTCGACTCCACTGTTACAAGTTTCATTTGGGATTATTAGAATCATAGAATAAGCAAAAAACATTTTTGTGAATCAAAGACTAATGGAGGTTTTGCTTTACAAAATTTCCGGTTTATTTTTGGGTAGTCCATATTAAAAACATAAATTTCTGGCTGGAAGAAATGGATCAGCAACCAGACTGGTTCAGGATGGAAAAGGAAGATTGTTTACCTTTTCAAACAAGTTCGATTATGTTTGAACCCACAAAATTGCACAACAAAACTATAGGGAAAATCGTATAATACATAGTGGTCTACGAATCTGGAAACAATTAAAAAAGGCTTTAAAATTGGATAATATATCACTCTGTCTCCCCATTGTAAACAATCCCTTATTCAAACCTTCCATGCTGGATAATGGTTTCACACAATGGAGAAATTACGGAATTAAAAAGTTGGGACATCTTTATAAGAAATGCACCTTTATTTTATTTCAGGAGTTACAACAGATTTATGGACTACACTCAAATATTTTTTTTAGATATCGACAACTTAGAGATTATGTTAAATCCAATACACAAAATTATAGGAGTAGGAAACTAGAAATCATTGATGAATGTTTGAATAAACATCCTAATATAGAAAAATTAACAACTTATATTTATAATAGCCTTTTAGATAGCGAGGTCCCATGGACAGAATCACATAGACGTACATGGGGAAATGAATTAGGCCAACCCATAACGAAAGATATTTGGGACAAAAGTTTACAATATACACAGCAATGCTCGTTAAATGCCAGACATGCTTTAATACAATTGAAAGTATTACACAGATTACACTACTCTAAAGTAAAATTAAATAGAATTTTTCCACATATCTCTCCTATCTGTGATAAATGTCAGCATCTAGAGGCTAACTTAACACATACTTTTGCAAATTGTATAAAAATCAACAATTTCAGGATTGATATTTTTAGAATAATTTCTGAAGTTGTTAACACTAAACTGGATCACGACTCAAAACTAATAATACTTGGAATATCAGAATAAAGTCTAACACTTACAACAAGCCAAATAAACTTTCTAGGCTTTCTAGACAGTATAATAACTGGGAGGAAATTAATATAACAATTTTGGAAAGGTCCTAAACCCCCACAATTAGAATGTGGATTATGGCAATTTCGGAGACCCTACACCTGGAAAGAATCAGATTTGTCTTAATGGACAAACAAGAACTTTTTGTTAGAATATGGTCTTCATTCATTCATCGATTATTTGAAAGGGTAGATTGGTTCGGCACGGGAACCTAACTGAAACTTGAACTCGGGATCAGATGAAAAGTTTATACTTTATACTCTTCGAACCTATCTCCAATTATGTATTATTAGTAAATCATTCCAATCTTTTTTTTATCTTGACATTTATGAATTTTTTTCTCTCTTTCATTTTTTTTACTTTCTATCTATATAACAACAAAATATTAGAAGCAGAATGAATCCTCAATTGATAATATTAATAATGTATGATTGATACACATGAAATGTTTTCACCATAATATTGTGTTTGCTTCGAATAAAAATATATTTAAAAAAAAGCCACATTTCAAAAACCGCAGTTCTTTCGAGAGCCACATTTATGTCAAGAGCCACATTTATTTCAAAAGCAACATTTATTTCAAAAGCCACATTTACTTAAAAAACCAACCATTCAAAAGTTACATTTCAAAAGCCACATTTACTTCAAAAGCCACATTTATTTCAAGCCACACGTCAAAAGCCACATTTATTTCAAAAGCCACATTTATTTCAAAAAACACACCTCTAAAGCCACATCTCAGCCACATTAATTTCAAAAGCCACACCTCAAAAGCCACATTTCTTACAAAAGCCACATTTATTTCAAAAGCCACACCTCAAAATCCACACCTCAAAAGCCACATTTCAAAAGCCACATTTCAAAAGCCACACTTCAAAAAACACATTTATTTCAAACCACAGCACAAAAGCCACACACGAAAAGCCACATTTATTTCAAAAGCCACATTTATCTCAAAGGCCACATTTATTTCAAAAGCCACAATTCAAACACCACATTTCAAGAGCCGCATTTATTTCAAAAGCCACATTCATTTCTAAAGCCACATTTCAAATGCCACATTTCAAAAGCAAAATTTCAAAAGCCACATTTCAAAAGCCAAATTTCAAAAGCCATATTTCAAAAACCACATTTATTTGAAGCAACAGCACAAATGCCGCACCTCAAAAGCCACATTTACTTCAAAAGACACATTTATTTCAAAAGCCACGATTCAAACACCACATTTCAAGAGCCACATTTATTTCAAAAGCCACATTAATTTCAAAAGCCACATTTCAAACGTCACATTTCAAAAGCCAAATTTCAAAAGCCACATTTCAAAAACCATATTTATTTCAAGCCACAGCACAAATGCCATACCTCAAAAGCCACATTTATTTCAAAAGCCACATTTATTTCAAAAGCCACATTTATTTCAAAAACCACAATTCGAACACCACATTTCTTTCAAGAGCCACATTTATTTCAAGCCACATTTATTTGAAAAGCCACATTTATTTCAAAAGACACATTCATTTCAAAAGCCACATTTCAAACCCCACACTTTAAGCCACACCTCAAAATCCACATTTATTTCAAAAGCCAGGTTTATTTCAAAAGCCACACTTTAAAAGCCACATTTATTTCAACAGCCACATTCTTTTCAAAAGCCACATTCTTTTCAAAAGCTACATTCTTTTCAACAGCCACATTCTTATCAAAAGCCACATTTCTTTCAAAAGCCACATATCAAAAATCACATTCATTTCAGAAGCTAATTAATTTCAACAGTCAAATTGCAAAACACAAATTTCAAACACCACCTTGATTTCAATAGTCACATTTGTTGCGAAAGCCACATTTCTTTCAAAAGCCACATTTATTTCAAAAGCCACATTTGAAAAGCCACATTCATTTCAAAAGACATATTTCAAAAACTGCACTGATTTCAAAAGGCACATTTATTTCAAACGCCACTATTATTTCAAAAGCCACACCTCAAATAGCACATTTATTTCAAAAGCCAGGCTTATTTCAGAAGCTACATTTAGTTCAAAAGTCACTCATCAAAAGCCACGTTTCAAAAGCCACATTAATTTAAAAAGGCGCATTTTATCAAAAGCCACTTTAGTTCAAAAGCCACATTCATTTCAAAAGCCACATTTCAAAAACCACTTCTTTCAAAAGCCAAATTTCAAAATCTACATTTCTTTCAAAAGCCACATTTCTTTCAAAATCACCATTTATTTCAAAAGCCACATTTCTTTCAAAAGCCACACCTCAAAAGCAATTTTTTTATTTCAAAAGCCACATTTATTTGAAAAGCCACATTCATTTCAAAAGCCAAATTTCAAAACCACATTGATTTCATAGAAACATAGAAAATAGGTGTAGGCGAGGCCATTCGGTCCTTCGAGCCAGCAGCGCCATTCATTGTGATCATGGCTGATCGTCCGCTATCAATAACCCGTGCCTGCCTTCTCCCCATATCCCTTGACTTCACTAGCCCATAGAGCTCTATCCAACTCTCTCATAAATACATCAAGTGATTTGGCCTCCACTGCCCTCTGTGACAGGGAATTCCATAAATTCACAACTCTCTGGGTACAAACGTTTTTTCTCACCTCAGTCTTAAATGACCTCCCCTTTATTCTAAGACTGTGGCCCCTGGTTCTGGACTCACCCAACATTGGGAACAATTTTACTGCATCTAGCTTGTCCAGCATCAATCTTGTGAACCTACGCTGCACTGCCTCAATCACAAGGATGTCCTTCCTGAAATTAGGAGACCAAAACTGTACACAATACTACAGATGTGGTCTCACCAGAGCCCTATAACTGCAGAAGAACGTCTTTACTCCTATACTGAAATCCTCTTGTTATGAAGGCCAACATTCCATTAGCTTTCCTCACTGCCTGCTGTACCTGCACGCCAACTTTCAGTGACTGGGGTACAAGGATACCCAGGTCTCGCTGTACCTCCAGATACCTAACATAACTCCATTGAGATGATAATCTGCCCCCTTGTTTTTGCCACCAAAGTGGATAACCTCACATTTATCTATATTATACTGCATCTGCCACGCTTCTGCACACTCACTCAACCTGTCCAGGTCCCCCACAACCTCCTAACATCCTCTTCACAGTTCACATTACCACCCAGCTTTGTGTCATCCGCAAACTTGCTAGTGTTGCTCCTAATTCCCTCTTCCAAATCATTAATATGTATGGTAAACAGTTGCGGCCCCAATACCGAGCCTTGCGGCACTCCACTCGCCACTGCCTGCCATTCTGAAACGGACCAGGTCACTCCTACACTTTGCTTCCAGTCAGCCAACCAATTTTCAATCCATGTCAACACCCTACCCCCACTACCATGTACTCTAATTTTAGTCACAAGTCTCCAGTGTGGGACCTTATCAATCGCTTTCTGAAAGTCTTGATACACTACATCCACTGGCACCCATTCATCTATTTTATTTGTCACATCCTCAATAAATTCCAGAAGATTCCAAGCATGATTTCCCTTTCATAAATCCAACATTTAAAAAACAACATTTCTTTCAAAAGCCACTATTATTTCAAAAGCCACATTTATTTCAAAAGACACACCTCAAAGCCACATTCATTTCAAAAGCCACTTTTATTTCAAAAGCCACAGTCAATTCAAAAGCCAGTCAATTCAAAAGCCACAGTCAATTCAAAAGCCACATTTCAAAACCCACATTTCAAAAGCCACATTTCAAAAGCCACATTTCAAAAACCATATTTATTTCAAACCACAGCACAAAAGCCACACCTGAAAAGCCACATTTATTTTAGAAGCCACATTTATTTCAAAAGCCACATTTATTTTAGAAGCCAAATTTATTTACTAAGTGACATTCATTTCAAAAGCCACATTTCAAACGGCACATTTCAAAATCCACATTTCAAAAACCGCATTTATTTCAAACCACAGCACAAAAGCAGCACACGAAAAGCCACATTAATTTCAAAAGCCTAATTTATTTCAAAAGCCACATTTAAAACACCACATTTCTTTCAAGAGCCACATTTATTTCAAGACACATTGATTTCAAGTCACATTTATTTCAAAGGCAATTTTTTTTCAAAAGCCAAATATATTCCAAAAGCCACATTTATTTAAAAAACCACTTTTATTTCAAAAGCCACATTTAAAAAGCCACTTTTATTTCAAAAGCCACATTGATTTCAAAAGCCACATTTATTTCAATAGCTACATTTATTTCAAAAGCCACATTCTTTTCAAAAGCCACATTCTTTTTAACAGCCACATTCTTTTCAAAAGCCACACCACAAAAGCCGTATTTCTTTCAAAAGCCACATTAATTTCAAAAGCAAATTCATTTCAAAAGCCAAATTTCAAAATCCATATAGATTTCAAAAGCCAAATTTATTTCAAAAGCCACATTTCTTCCAAACGCTACACCTCAAAAGACACACCTGTAAGGCCAATTTTATTTCATCACATTTTTAACAAAAGTCACATTTATTTCAAAAGCCACATTTATTTCAAAAGCCACATTTATTTCAAAAGCCACATTTCAAAAGTAACATTTTTCTCAAAAGCCACATTGATTTCAAAAGCCACTATTATGTCAGAAGCCACATCTCAAAAGCCACATTTATTTCAAAATCAGGTTTATTTCAAAAGCCACATTGATTTCAAAAGCCACACCTCAAAAGGCACATTTCAAAAGCTACATTTATATCAAAATCTGGTTTATTTCAAAAGCCACATTGATTTCAAAAGCCACCTCAAAAGCCACATTTCAAAAGCCACCTTCATTGCAAAAGCAAATTCATTTCAAAAGCCAAATTTCAAAATTAATATTGATTTCAAAAGCCAAATTTATTTCAAAAGCCACATTTCAAAAACTACATTTATTTCTAAAGCCACGTTTCTTTCAAAAGCCACATTTCAAAAGCTACATTAACAAAGCTACATTTTTCAAAAGGCACATTGCAAAAGCCACATTTATTTCAAAAGACAAATTTACTTCAAAATCAACACCCCAAAAGACACATTTATTTCAAATCCAGATTTATTTCAAAAGCCAAACCTCAAAAGCCACATCTATTTCAAAGCCACGTTTTGAAAGCCACATGTATTTCAAAAGCCACACCTCAAAAGCCACATTTCAAAAGCCACATTTCTTTCAAAAGTCACATTTCAAAAGCTACATTTATTTCTAAAGCCACATTTCAAAAGCCACGTTCATTTCAAAAAACACATTCTTGTCTACGGCCACATTCTTTTCAAAAGCCACACCACAAAAGACACATTTCTTTTAAAAGCCACATTTATTTCAAAAGCCACATTTCTTTCAAACCCCACACCTCAAAGGCCACATTTACTTCAAAAGTCACTACTTTCAAAAGCCACATTTATTTCAAAAGCCACATTGATTTCAAAAGCCACTATTATTTCAAAAACCACACCTCAAAAGCCACATTTCAAAGGCCACATTCATTTCAAAAGCCACATTCATTTCTAAAGCCACAGATCAAAACGTCACATTTCAAAAGGCTCATTTCAAAATCTATTTCAAGCCACAACTATTTCAAGCCACAGAGCAAAAGCCACACCCCCAAAGCCACATTTTGTAGTAAATGCCTACTATGTTCTGTGTGCCGAAGCAAAGCAAGAATGTCATTGTTCTATCGGGGACACATGACAATAAACAAACTTGAACTTGAACAATAATTTCAAAAGCCACATTAATTTCAAAAGCCACATTTATTTCAAAAGCCACATAGCAAAAACTGCATTTCTTTCATGAGCCACATTTATTTCAACAGCCACATTAATTTCAAAAGCAACATTTTTTCAAAAGCCACATTTATTTCAAAAGCCACATTTATTTCAAGACCAACCGTTCAAAAGCTACATTTCAAAAGCTACATTTATTTCAAAAGCCACATTTGAAAAGCTACATATTTTTCAAAAGCCACATTTCTTTCAAAAGCCACATTTCTTTCAAAAACCACATTTCAAAAGCCACATTTCTTTCAAAAGCCACATTTATTTCAAAAGCAACATTTATTTCAAAAGCCACTATTATTTCAAAATCCACATTTCAGAAGCCACATTTATTTCAAAAGACACACCTCAAAAGCCACATTTTTTTAAAAAGCAGTATTTATTTCAAAAGCCACATTCATTTCAAAAGCCACATTTCAAACGCCACATTTCAAAAGCCACATATCTAAAGCCACATTTCAAAAACCACATTTATTTCAAGCCACTGCACAAAAGCCACACCTCAAGACCCACATGTATTTCAAGTCACATTTATTTCAAGCCACATTTATTTGAAAAGGCACATTCTTTTCAAAAGCCATATTCTTTTCAAAAGCCACACCACAAAAGCCACATTTCTTTCAAAAACCACATTTCTTTCAAAAACCACATTTCAAAAGCCACCTTCATTGCAAAAGCAAATTAATTTCAAAAGCCAAATTTCAAAATTAATATTGATTTCAAAAGCCACATTTATTTCAAAGCAACATTTCTTCCAAACACCACACCTCAAAGGCCAGATTTATTTCAAGTCATATTTCTTTCAAAAGCCACACTTCTTTCAAAAGGCACATTTATTTCAAAAGCCACATTTCAAAAGCCTCGTTTGGTTCAAAAGCAACATTTAATTTAAAAGCCACATTTATTTCAAAAGCTGCACCTCAAAATCCGCATTTATTTCAAAAGCCATATTTCAAAAGCCACATTCTTTTCAAAAGTCACATTTCTTTCAAAAGCCACATTTCTTTCAAAACCAACATTTCAAACGCTACATGTATTTCAAAAGCCACATTGCAAAAGCCACATTTATTTAAAAAGACCAATTTATTTCGAAATCAACACCTCAAAAGCCACATTTATTTCAAAAGCCAAACCTCAAAAGTCACTTTTCAAAAGCAAATTTCTTTCAAAACCAACATTTCAAAAGCTGCATTTCAAAAGCTACATTTCAAAAGCTACATGTTTTTCAAAAGCCACATTGCAAAAGCCACATTTATTTCAAAAGCCACATTTATTTCAAAAGACAAATTTATTTCAAAATCAAAACCCCAAAAGCCACATTTATTTCAAAAGCCAAACCACAAAAACAACATTTCAAAAGACACATTTCTTTCAAACCAACATTTGCATTTCAAAAGCCCCATGTCAAAAGCTCCATTTATTTCAAAAGCCACATTTCAAAAGCTACATTTTTTCAAAGGCCACATTTCAAAAGCCACATTTCTTACAAAAGCCACATTTCGAAAGCCACATTTCTTTCAAAAGCCACGTCACAAAAGCCACCCCTCAAAGGCCTAATTTATTTCAATACCACATATATTTCAAAAACCACACCACTAAAGCCACATCTCAGCCACATTCATTTCAAAAGCCACACCTCAAAAGCCACATTTCTTACAAAAGCCACATTTATTTCAAAACCCACACCTCAAAAGCCACACTTCAAAAGCCACATTTCTTTCAAAAGCCTCACATCAAAAGGCACATTTCTTTCAAAAGCCTCACATGAAAAGGCACATTTCTTTCAAAAGCCTCACATGAAAAGGCACATTTCTTTCAAAAGCCACATTTCAAAAGCCACATTCATTTCAAAAGTCACAACTCAAAAGCCACATTTCAAAAGCCAAATTTATTTCAAAAGACACATTTATTTCAACAGCCACATTTCTTTCGAACCCCACACCTCAAAAGCCACATTCATTTGAAAAGCCACATTTCAAACGCCTCATTTCAAAAGCCACATTTCAAACAACCACATTTCAAAAACCACATTTATTTCAAGCCACAGCACAAAAGCCACACCTCAAAAGCCACATTTATTTCAAAAGGCACATTTATTTCAATAGCCACATTTCAAACACCACGTTTATTTCAAGAGCCACATTTATTTCAAGCCATTTTAATTTCAAAAGCCACATTAATTTCAAAAGTCACATTTATTTAGAAAGCCACATTTATTTCAAAAGCCACATTTCAAAAGCCACATTTATTTCAAGCCACATTTATTTCGAAAGCCACATTGACTTCAAAATCCACATTTATTTCAAAATCCACTATTATTTCAAACGCCACACCTCAAAAGCCACATTTAATACAAAAGCCATGTTTATTTCAGGTCACATTTCAAAAGCCACATTTATTTCATAAGCCACACCTCAAAAGCCTCATTGCAAAAGCCACATTTATTTCAAAAGACACATCTCAAAAGCCACAGCTCAACAGCCACACCTTAACGCCACATTTATTTCAAAAGCCACATTTCAATAGCCACTTTTATTTCAAAAGCCGCATTGATTTCAAAAGCCACAATTATTTGAAAAGCCACACCTCAAAAGCCATATTTATTTCAAAAGCCAGGTTTATTTCAAAAGCCACATTTAAAAGGCCACATTTATTTCAAAAGCCACACCTCAAAAGCCACATTTCAAATACCACATTTATTTCAAAAGACACATCTCAAAAGCCACATTTATTTCACGAGCCGCATTTATTTCACAAGCCACATTCATTTCAAAAGCCACTTTCCAAAGCCACATTTCAAAAGCCACATGTCCAAAAACACATTTATTTCAAGCCACAGCACAAAAGCCACTCCTGAAAATCCATATTTATTTCAAAAGCCACATTTCAAACAGCACATTTCTTTCAAGAACCACATTTGTTCCAAGTCACATTTATTTCAAAAGCCACATTTATTTCGTCACATTTATTTCAAAAGGCACATTTATTTCAAAAACCACATATATTTCAAGTGCCGCATTTCAAAAGCCACATTTATTTCAAAAGCCATATTTATTTCAAAAGCCAAGTTTATTGCAAAAGTCACATGTCAAAAGCCACATTTATTTCTAAAGCAACACCTCAAAAGCCACATTTCAAAAGCCACATTTATTTCAACAGACAAACCTCAAAAGCCACACCTCAAACGTCACATTTATATCAAACGCCACATTTCAAAAGCCACATTTATTTCACTACAAAACTGATGTAAAATGCTATGCTTATTTCAAAAGCCACTTTTATTTCAAAATCCACACTGATTTCGAAAGCCACATTTATTTCAAAAGCCACATTTATTTCAAAAGCCACATTTATTTCAATGGGCACATTTATTTCAAAAGCCACAATTCAAACACCACATTTCTTTCAAGAGCCACATTTCAAAAGCCACATTTATTTCAAAGGCCACATATATTTCAAAAGCCACATTTATTTCAAAAGCCACTATTATATCAAGCCACACCTCAAAAGCCACATTTATTTCAACAGCCAGGTTTATTTCAAAAGCCACATTTCAAAAGCCACATTTATTTCAAAAGCCACACCTCCAAAGCCAGATTTCTAAAGCCACTTTTCACTTTTCAAATGCCACATTTCTTTCAAAAACCAACATTTCAAAAGTTACATTTATTTCAAAAGCCACATTTCAAAAGCTACATTTATTTCAAAAGCCACATTTCTTTCAAAAGCCACATTTCACAAGCCACATTATTTTCAAAACCCACATTTATTTCAAATGCAATGTTTATTTCAGAAGCCACGTTTATTTCAAAAGCCACATTTCATCAGCCACATTTACTTCAAAAGCCACATTTCTTTCAAAAGCCACATTTCAAAAGCTACATTTCAAAAGCTTCATTTATTTCAAAAGCCACATTGATTTAAAAAGCCACATTTATTTCCAAAGCCAATATTATTTCAAAAGCAACACCTCAAAAGCCACATTTCAAAAACCACTTTTTTCAAAAACCACCTCTTTCAAAAGCGACATTTATTTAAAAACCACATTGCAAAAGCCATATTTATTTCAAATGTCACAAATCTATTTCAAAATCAACACCTCAAAAGCCACATTTATTTCAAAAGCCACTTTTATTTCAAAAGCCAAACCTCAAAAGCCACATTTCAAATGCCACATTTCTTTCAAAAACCAACATTTCAAAAGCCCCATTTCAAAAGTTTCATCTATTTCAAAAGCTACATTTCAAAAGCTACGTTTATTTCAAAAGCCACATTTCAACAGCCACATTTATTTCCAAAGCCACATTTATTTCAACTTTTCAAATGCCACATTTTGTGCTGTGGCTTGAAACAAATGTGGTTTTCGAAAAGTGACTTTTGAAATGTGGCTTTTGAAATGTGACGTTTAAAATGTGGCTTTTGAAATGTGGCCTTTAAAATGTGGCTTTTCAAATAAATGTGGCTCTTGAGATAAATGTGCCATTGGAGGTGTATTTTGAAATAAATGTGGCTTTGGAAATAAATGTGGCTTTTGAAATAAATGTGGCTTTTGAAATAAATGCGTCTTTTCAAAGAATTGCGGTGTTTGAAATGTGGCTTTTGAAACTAAATGTGGCTTTGGAAATAAATGTGGCTTTTAAAATAAATGTGCTTTTCACGTGTGGCTTTTGTGCTTGTGCGTTTGAAATAAATGTGGTTTTTGAAATGTGGCTTTCTTTTTGCAATGTGACTTTGGAAATGTGGCATTTGAAATGTGGTTTTGACATGAAGTGTGGCTTTTGAAACACTTGCGGTTATTGAAATAGTGCTTTGAGGTTAGTCTCTTGAAACATAGAACTAGAAAAAAAAAAAAAAACAAAAAAAAAAAAAAAAAAATAAATTGAAAAATAGGTGCAGGAGTGGCCATTCGGCCCCTGGAGTTGCACCGACCTTTCAATATGATCATGGCCGGAGCATCCAACTCAGTATCCCGGTACCTTGCCTTTTCCATTACCCCTGATCCCTTTAGCCACAAGAGCCACATCCAACCCTCTTGAATTATAGCCAATGCACTGACCTCATCGATCTTCTGTGGCAGAGAATCAGAGACTCAAACTCTCTGTGTAAAGAAAGTTTTCCTCATTCTCGGTCCAAGGATTCCCCTTTATCATAGACTGTGACCCTTGTTCTGGACTCCCCCAACATCGGGACCCCCCCCCCCCCAATCTTCCCTGGGGAGCATTAGCTTGTCCAACCCATTAAGAATTTTGTAAGTTTCTATAAGATGCCCCCTCAATCTTCTAAATTCCAGTGAGTACAAGCCGAGTCTATCCGGTGTTTCTTCATATGAAAGTCCCGACATCTCAGGAATCAGTCTGGTGAACCTTCTCTGAACCCCCTCTACGGCAACAATGTCTTTCCTCAGATTTGGAGAACAAAACTGTATGCAATACTCCAGGTGTGGTCTCGCCAAAACCCTGTACAACTGCAGTAGAACCTCCCTGCGCCTATACTCAAATCCTTTTGCTATGAATGCTAACATACAATTTACTTTCTTCACTGCCTGCTGAATGAATGTGGGTTTTGAAATAATAGAGGCTTTTGAAATGAATGTTGTTTTTGAATTCAATGTTGTTTTGAAATTTGGCTTTTGAAATCAATATGTCTTTTAAAATAAATGTGGCCTTTGAAACAAATGTGGCTTTTGAAATGTGGCTTTTGAAATTAATGTGGCTTTTGAAATAAATGCAGCTCTTGAAATAAATGCGGCTTTTGAGGTGTGTCTTTTGTGCTGTGGCTTGAAATAAATGTGGCTTTTGAAATGTGGCTTTTGAGGTGTGGCTTTTCAAATAAATGCTGTTTTTGAAATGTGGCTTTTGAAATAAACTGGCTTAAAATAAATGTTTTTGAGGTGTGGCTTTTGAAATAAATGTGGCTTTTGAAATAAACGTGTCTTTTGAAATTTGGCTTTTGAAATAAATGTGGCTTTTGAAATCAATGTGGGTTTTGAATTGAATGTGGGTTTTGAATTAAATGTGGCTTTTGAACTAAATGTGGCTTTTGAAATCAATGTGGGTTTTGAATTGAATGTGGGTTTTGAATTAAATGTGGCTTTTGAAATAAATGTGGCTTTTGAAATCAATGTGGGTTTTGAATTGAATGTGGGTTTTGAATTAAATGTGGCTTTTGAAATCAATGTGGCTTTTGAAATCAATGGGGCTTTTGAAATAAAAGTGGGTATTGAAATAAATGTGGCTTTTGAAATCAGTGTGGTTTTGAAATAAATGTGGCTTTTGAATTAAATGTGGCTTTTGAAATAATTGTGGCTTTTGAAATCAATTGTGGCTTTTGAAATCAATGGGGCTTTTGAAATAAAAGTGGGTTTTGAAATAAATGTGGCTTTTGAGGTGCGGCTTTTGAGCTGTGGCTTTTCAGGTGTGTCTTTTGAAATAAATGTGGGTTTGAAATGTAGCTTTTGAGGTGTGGCTTTTGAAATAAATGTGGCTTTTGAAACGTTATTTTTGAAATAAACCAGGCTTTTGAATTAAATGTAGCTTTTGAGGTGTGGCTTTTGAAATAATAGTGGCCTTTGAATTCAATGTGGCTTTTGAAATCAATGTGGCTTTTGAAATAAATGTGGCTTTTAGAAATCAATGTGGCTTTTGAAATAAATGTGGCTTTGGAAATAAATGTGGCTCTTGAAAGCAATGTGGTGTTTGAAATGTGGCTTTTGAAATTAATGTGACTTTTGAAATAAATGTGGCTTTTGAGGTGTGTCTTTTGTGCTGTGGCTTGAAATAAATGTGGTTTTTGAAATGTGGCTTTTGAAATGTGGCGTTTGAAATGTGGCTTTTGAAATGAATGTGGCTTTTGAAATAAATGCAGTTCTTGAGATAAATGTGGCAATTGAGATGTATTTTGGAAATAATTGTGGCTTTTGAAATGTGGCTTTTGAAATAAATATATGGCTTTAGAAATAAATATGGCTTTTGAAATCAATGTGTCTTTTGAAATAAAAGTGGCTTGTGAAATTAATGTGGCTTATAAAATCAGTTTGATTTTGAAATAAATGTGGCTTTTGACCACTAAATGTGGCTTCTGTTGAAATAAAAAGTGGCTTTTGAGGGTGGCTTTTGAGGTGTGTCTTTTGAAATAAAATGTGGCTTTTGAAATGTGGGTTTTGAGGGTGTGGCTTATGAAATAATAGTGGCTTCTGTAATAATGTGGCTTGAAATCAATGTGGCTTTTCAAATAAATGTGGCTTTTGAAATCAATGTGGCTTTTGAAATAAAAGAGGCTTTTGAAATCAATGTAGCTTTTGAAATAAATGTGGCTTTGGAAATAAATGTGGCTGTTGAAATGTGGCTTTTGAAATAAACGTAGATTTTGAAATGTAGCTATTGAAATAAATGTAACTTTTGAAATGGGGCTTTTGAAATGTTGGTTTTTGAAAGAAATGTGGCATTTGAAATGTGGCTTTTGAGGTTTGGCTTTTGAAGTAAATGTGGCTTTTGAGGTGTTGCTTTTGAAATGATATTGACTTTAGAAATAAATGTGGCTTTTTAAATTAATGTGACTTTTGAAATAAATGAAGCTTTTGAAATGTACCTTTTGAAATGTGGCTTTTGATAGAAATGTGGCTTTTGATAGAAATGTGGCTTTTGAAATAAACGTGGCTGTTGAAATAAACGTGGCTTTTGAAATAAACATCGCATTTGAATTAAATGTGGGTTTTGAAAATAATGTGGCTTGTGAAATGTGGCTTTTGAAATAAATGTAGCTTTTGAAATGTGGCTTTTGAAATAAATGTAACTTTTGAAATGGGGCTTTTGAAATGTTGGTTTTTGAAAGAAATGTGGCATTTGAAAAGTGAAACGTGGCTTTAGAAATCTGGCTTTTGAGGTGTGGCTTTTGAAATAAATGTGGCTTTTGAAATGTGGCTTTTGAAATAAACCTGGCTTATGAAATAAAAGTGACTTTTGAAATGTGACTTTTGAAATGTGGCGTTTAAAATGTGGCTTTTGAAATAAATGTGGCCCTTGAGATAAATGTGCTTTCAGTACATTTATTTCCAAAGCCACATTTATTTCAAAAGCAACATTGATTTCTAAAGCCACTTTTACTTCAAAAGCCACATTGATTTCAAAAGCCAAATTTATTTCAAAAGCCACATTGATTTCAAAACCACAGCTATTTCAAAAGCCGCCATTATTTCAAAAGCCACAGCTCAAAAGCCACATTTCAAAATTCACGTTTATCTCAAAAGACACACCTCAGAGGCCACACCTGAAAAGCCACATTTATTTCAACGGCCACATTTATTTCAAAAGCCACATTTATTTCAAAACCAAACTGATTTTAAAAGCCACATTTATTTCACAAGCCACATTTCAAACGCCACATTTGAAAGCCACATTTCAAAAAACCTCATTTCAAAACACACCCCCCATTTATTTCAAGCCACAGCACAAAAGCCACACCTCAAAATCCACACCTCAAAAGCCTCATTTATTTCAAAAGCCACATTTCAAACACCACATGTCTATCAAGAGCAACATTTATTTCAAGCCACATTTATTTCAAAAGCCACATTTCAAAAGGCACATTTATTTCAAGCCACAATTATTTCAAAAGCCACATTGATTTCAAAAGCCACATTAAATTCAAAGGCCACTATTATTTCAAAAGCCACACCTCAAAAGCTACATTTAATTCAAAAGCCTGGTTTATTTCAAAAATAACGTTTCAAAAGCCACATTTATCTCAAAAGCCACACCTCAAAAGCCACATTTCAAACCCACATTTATTTCAAAAGACTCTCCTGAAAAGCCACAGCTCAAAAGCCGCACCTCAAAAGCCACATTTATTTCAAAACCACACTGATTTCAAAAGCCACATTTATTTCAATACCCACTTTTATTTCAAAAGCCCCATTGATTTCAAAAGCCACATTTAATTCAAAAGCCACATTCAATTCAAAACCAACATTGATTTCAAAAGCCACATTTATTTCAAAAGCCACATTTCAAAAGACACGTTTATTTCAAAAGCCACATTTATTTCAAAAGCCACACCTCAAAAACATTTATTTTAAGCCAGGTTTATTTCAAAAGCCACTTCAAAAACAGCATTTATTTGAAAAGCCACACCTCAAAAGCCACATTTCAAAAGCCACATTTATTTCAAAAGACACACCTCAAAAGCCGCATTTATATCAAGAGCTGCATTTATTTCAAAAGCCACATTAATTGCAAAAGCCAGGTTTATTTCAAAAGCCACATTTCAAAAGCCACATTTGTTTCAAAGGCCACATTTATTTTAAAAGACACATTGATTTCAAAAGCCAAATTTCAAAACAAACATTGAATTCAAAAACAACATTCATTTCAAAAGCCTCTATTATTTCAAAACCCACATTCATTCAGCAGGCAGTGAAAAGGAAAGCAAATGGTATGTTAGCATTCATAGCAAAAGGATTTGAGTATAGGCGCAGGGAGGTTCTACTGCATTTGTACAGGGTTTTGGCGAGCCCACACCTGGAGTATTGCATACAGTTTTGTTCTCCAAATCTGACGAAAGACATTCTTGCCGTAGAGGGGGTTCAGAGAAGGTTCACCAGACTGATTCCTGAGATGTCGGGACTTTCATATGAAGAAACACCGGATAGACTCGGCTTGTACTCACTGGAATTTAGAAGATTGAGGGGGCATCTTATAGAAACTTACAAAATTCTTAATGGGTTGGACAAGCTAGATGCAGGAAGATTGTTCCCGATGTTAGGGGAGTCCAGAACAAGGGGTCACAGTCTAAGGATAAGGGGGAATTCCTTTGGGGGACCAAGATGATAGGGAAAAAAACATTCTTTACACAGAGAGTGTTGAGTCTCTGGAATTCTCTGCCACAGAAGGTCGTTGAGGTCAGTTCATTGGCTTATATTCAAGTTGGATGTGGTTCTTGTGGCTAAAGGGATCAGGGGGTATGGAGAGAAGGCAGGTACGGGATACTGAGTTGGATGCTCAGCCATGATCATATTGAATGTCGGTGCAGACTCGAGGGGCCGAATGGCCTACTCCTGCACCTATTTTCAATTTTTCTATGTTCTATGTTTCAAGAGACTAACCTCAAAAGCCACTATTTCAATAGCCGCATTTCAAAAGCCACACTCATTTCAAAAGCCACATTTCAAATGCCACATTTCAAAAGTCACATTGCAAAAGCCACATTTCAAAAACCACATTTATTTCAAACCACAGCACAAAAGCCACACGTGAATAGCCACATTTATTTGAAAAGCCACATTTATTTCCAAAGCCACATTTATTTCAAAAGCCACATTTCAAATACCACAATTCTTTCAAAAGACGCATTTATTTCAAAATACACTATTATTTCAAGCCACACCTCAAAAGCCACATTTATTTCAACAGCCAGGTTTATTTCAAAAGCCACATTTCAAAAGCCACATTTATTTCAAAAGCCACACCTCAAAAACCAGATTTCTAAACCACTTTTCACTTTTCAAATGCCACATTTCTTTCAAAAACCAACATTTCAAAATCCCCATTTCAAAAGTTACATTTATTTCAAAAGCCACATTTCAAAAGCTACCTTTCAAAAGCCACATTTCTTTCAAAAGCCACATTTCACAAGCCACATTATTTTCAAAACCCACATTTATTTCAAATGCGATGTTTATTTCAAAAGCCACGTTTATTTCAAAAGCCACATTTCAACAGCCACATTTATTTCAAAAGCCACATTTCTTTCAAAAGCACATTTCAAAAGCTTCATATATTTCATAAGCCACATTGATTTAAAAAGCCACTTTTATTTCCAATGCCAATATTATTTCAAAAGCAACACATCTAAAGCCACATTTTCAAAAACCACTTCTTTCAAAAGCTACATTTATTTAAAAGCCACATTGCAGAAGCCACATTTATTTCAAAAGACACAAATCTATTTCAAAAACAACACCTCAAAAGCCACATTTATTTCAAAAGCCAAACCTCAAAAGCTACATTTCAAATGCCACATTTCTTTTAAAAATCAACATTTCAAAAGCCCCATTTCAAAAGTTACATCTATTTCAAAAGCTACATTTCAAAAGCTACGTTTATTTCAAAAGCCACATTTATTTCAAAAGCCACATTTTTAAAGCCACATTAAAAAAACACTTTAATTTCAAGCCACAGCACAAAAGCCATTTCAAAAGCCCCATTTCAAAAGTTACATCTATTTCAAAAGCAACATTTCAAAAGCTACGTTTATTTCAAAAGCCACATTTCAACAGCAACATTTATTTCAATAGCCACATTTGAAAAACCACTTCTTTCAAAAGCCACATTTCAAAAGTTACATTTATTTTAAAAGCCACATTTCAAAAGCTACATTTATTTCAAAAGCAACATTTACTTCAATGGCCACATTTCAAAAAGCACTTGTTTCAAAAAACACATTTCAAAAGCTTCATTTATATCAAAAGCCACATTGCAAAAGCCATATTTATTTCAAAATGCAAATTTATTTCAAAATCAACACCTCAAAGCCACATTTATTTCAAAAGCCACATTTATTTCAAAAGCCAAACATCAAAAGCCACATTTCAACTGCCACATTTCTTTCACAAACCAACACTTCAAAAGTTACATTTATTTCAAAAACCCACGTGTTTTTTTTTTTTAAAGCTACAATAAATGACACTTTCTATTATTTATTCAAGTCACTTTGATTCTTTCAAAAAGCACATTTATTTTTCAAAGCCCACATTTTATTTCAAATGCACAAAAGCCACACCTCAAGACCCACATGCATTTCAAGTCACATTTATTTCAAGCCACATTTATTTGAAAAGGCACATTCTTTTCAAAAGCCATATTCTTTTCAAAAGCCACCCACAAAAGCCACATTTCTTTCCAAAAACCACCATTTCTTCAAAAAACCAATTTCAAAAGCGCCTTCATTTGCAAAAGCAAAATTAATTTCAAAAGCCATATTCAAATTAATATTGATTTCAAAAGCCACAATTTATTGAAAGCAAACATTTCTTCCAAACACCCAACCTCAAAGGCCAAGATTTTATTTAAGTCATATTTCTTTCAAAGCACATTCTTTCAAAAGGTCATTTATTTCAAAAGCCCACATTTCAAAAGCCTCGTTTGGTTCAAAAGCAACATTTAATTTAAAAGCCACATTTATTTCAAAAGCTGCACCTCAAAATCCGCATTTATTTCAAAAGCCTCATTTCAAAAGCCACATTTAAAAAATCAATTTAATTTCAAGCCACAGCTCAAAAGCCACACTTATTTCAAGCAACATTTATTTCAAAAGCTACATTTCAAACAAGACAGTTCTTTCAAGAGCCAAATTTATTTCAAGCCACATTTATTTCAAAAGTCATATTGATTTCAAAATCCACATGTATTTCAAAATCCACTATTATTTCAAAAGCCACACCTCAAAAGCAACATTTAATTCAAATGCCTTGTTTATTTCAAGTCACACCTCAAACGCCACACACATCAAAAGCCACACCTCAAAGCCACCTCAAAAGCCACATTTATTTCAAAAGCAAATGCTGCATTTATTTCAAAAGCCACATTCCATTTCAAAAGCCACATTCATTTCAAAAGCCACATATCATACGCCACATTTGAAAAGGCGACATTTCAAAAGCCACATTTCAAAAACACATTTATTCAAGCCACAGCACAAGACAAACACCTCAATAAGCCACATTTATTTCAAGCCACATTTATTTCAAAAGCCTCAAAAGCCACGTTTACAAACCAAAATTATTTCAAAACCCACATATATTTCAAAAGCCAAATTTATTTCGAAAGCCACATTTCTTTCAAAAGCCACATTTCTTTCAAAAGCCACATTTATTTCAAAAGCTGCATTTTTTTCAAGTCACATTTCAAAAGCCACATTCGTTTCAAAAGACAAATTTCAAAACCACACTGATTTCAAAAGCCACATTTATTTCATACGCCACTATTATTTCAAAAGCCACACCTCAAAAGCCACATGTATTTCAAAAGCCAGGATTATTTCCAAAGCCACATTTATTTCAAAAGCCACATATATTTCAAAAGCCACATTTATTTCAAAAGCCACAGTTATTTCAAAAGCCACATTTCTTTCAAAAGCCACATTTATTTCAAAAGCTGAATTTATTGCAAAAGCCACATTTCAAAAGCCACATTCATTACAAAAGACAAATTTAAAAACCACACTGATTTCAAAAGCCACATTTATTTCAAACGCCACTATTACTTCAAAAGCCACACCTCAAAAGCCACATTTATTTCAAAAGCTACACCTTAAAAGACACACCTCAAAAGCCACATTTATTTCAAAAGGTGCATTTTTTCAAAAGCCACATTAGTTCAACAGCCACATTCATTTCAAAAGCCACATTCATTTCAAAAGCCATATTTCTAAAACCACTTCTTTCAAAAGCCACATTTCAAAAGCTACATTTATTTCAAAGGTCACATTTCAAAAGCTACATTTATTTCAAAAGCCACATTTCATAAGCAACGTCAAAAGTTACATATAATTCAAAAGCCACATTGCAAAACCCACGTTTATTTCAAGAAACAATTGTTTTTCAAAATCAACACCTCAAAAGCCTAATTTATTTCCAAAGCCACATTTATTTCAAAAGCCACATTTCAAAAAACACTTCATTCAAAAGCTACATTTCAAAAGCTTCATTTATTTCAAAAGCCACATTGCAAAAGCCATATTTATTTCGAAAAGACAAATTTATTTCAAAATCAGCACCTCAAAAGCCACATTTCAAAAACCACTTCTTTCAAAAGCCACATTTCAAAAGCTACATTTTTTTTTTAAAAACACATTGCAAAAGCAACATTTATTTCAAAAGCTACATTTCAAAAGCTTCATTTATTTCAAAAGCCACATTAGAAAAGCCATATTAATTTCAAAAGACAAATTTATTTCAAAATCAACACCTCAAAAGCCACATTTATTTCAAAAGCAAAACCTCAAAAGCCACATTTAAAATGCTACATTTATTTCAAAAGCCACATTTCAAAAGTTACATTTATTTCCATAGCCACATTTCTTTCAAAACCAACATTTCAATAGCTACGTCTATTTCAAAAACCACATTTCGAAAGCTACATTTATTTCAAAAGCCACATTTCAAAAGCCACATTTATTTCAAAAGACACACCTCAAAAGCCACATTTATTTCAAGAGCCGCATTTATTTCAAAAGCCACATTCATTTCAAAAGCCACATTTGTTTCAAAGGCCACATTGATTTCAAAAGACACATTGATTTCAAAAGCCAAATTTCAAAACAACATTGATTTCAAAACCAACATTCATTTCAAAAGCCTCTATTATTTAAAAAGGCCACATTTCAAAAGCCACATTCATTCAGCAGGCAGTGAAGAAAGCAAATGGTATGTTAGCATTCATAGCGAAAGGATTTGCCTATAGGAGCAGGGAGGATCTGCTGCAGTTGTACAGGGTTTTGGCGAGACCACACCTCGAGTATTGCGTACAGTTTTGTTCTCCAAATCGGAGGAAAGACATTCTTGCCATAGAGGGGGTTCAGAGAAGGTTCACCAGACTGATTCCTGGGATGTCGGGACTTTCATATGAAGAAAGACTGGATAGACTCGGCTTGTACTCACTGGAATTTAGAAGACTGAGGGAGGATCTTATAGAAACTTACAAAATTCTTAAGGGGTTGGACAAGCTAGATGCGGCTCTTGTGGCTAAAGGGATCAGGGGGTATGGAGAGAAGGCAGGTACGCGATACTGAGTTGGATGCTCAGCCATGATCATATTGAATGGCCTACTCCTGCACCTATTTTTCAATGTTTCTATGTTCTATGTTTCAAGAGACTAAACCTCAAAGCCACTATTTCAATAGCCGCATTTGTTTCAAAAGCCACACTAATTTCAAAAGCCACATTTCAAATGCCACAGTTCAAATGCCACGTTTCAAAAGTCACATTTCAAAAGCCACATTTCAAAAACCACATTTATTTCAAACAACAGCACAAAAGCCACAAGTGAAAAACCACATTTATTTCAAAAGCCACAATTCTTTCCAAAGCCACATTTATTTCCAAAGCCACATTTCAAACACCACAATTATTTCAAAACCACATTTATTTCAAGCCATATTTATTTCAAAAGCCACACTTATTTCAAAAGCCACATTTATTTCAAAATACACCTCCAATGGCACATTTATCTCAAGAGCCGTATTTATTTCAAAAGCCACATTTTAAACGCCACATTTCAAAACCCACATTTTAAATGCCACATTTCAAAAGCCACATTTCAAAAGTCACTTTTAAAAAACCACATTTGTTTCAAGCCACAGCACAAAAACCACACCTCAGAAGCCACATTTATTTCAATGGGCGCATTTCTTTCAAGAGCCACATTTCAAAAGCCACATTTATTTCAAAGGCCACATATATTTCAAAAGCCACATTTTTTTCAAAAGCCACTATTATTTGAAGCCACACCTCAAAAGCCACATTTATTTCAACAGCCAGATTTCAAAAGCCAAATTTATTTCAAAAGACACATTTATTTCAAAAGCCACATTTCTTTCAAACCCCACCCCTCCTCAAAAGCCACATTCATTTGAAAAGCCACATTTCAAACGCCTCATTTCAAAAGCCACATTTCAAACAACCACATTTCAAAAACCACGTTTATTTCAAGCCACAGCACAAAAGCCACACCTCAAAAGCCACATTTAATCAAAAGGCACATTTATTTCAATAGCCACATTTCAAACACCACGTTTATTTCAAGAGCCACATTAATTTCAAACCATTTTAATTTCAAAAGCCACATTAATTTCAAAAGTCACATTTATTTCGAAAGCCACATTTATTTCAAAAGCCACATTTCAAAAGCCACATTTATTTCAAAAGCCACTATTATATTAAGCCACACCTCAAAAGCCACATTTATTTCAACAGCCAGGTTTATTTCAAAAGCCACATTTCAAAAGCCACAATTTATTTCACCTCAAAAGCCTGATTTCTAGCCACTTTTCACTTTCAAAGCCACATTTCTTTCTAAAACCAACATTTCAAAAGCCCCGATTTCAAAAGTTAATTTATTTCAAAAGCCACATTCAAAAGTACATTTATTTAAAGCCTTTTCAGAAGCCACTTTATTTCAATGGGGCATTTCATTTCTTTCAAAAGCCACAACATTTCAAAAGCACTTTATTTCAAAAGACATATATTTCAAAAGCCACCAAAGCCCACCTCAAAAAATTTATCTTCAACAGGGCCAGATTTCAAAAGCCAAATTTATTTAAAAGACACATTTATTTGCAAAAGCACATATTCTTTCAAACCCCACACCTCAAAGCCACATTCATTTGAAAAGCCACATTTCAAAGCTCATTTCAAAAGCACATTTCAAACAAACCAACATTTCAAAAACTACGTTTATTCAAGCCACAGCACAAAAGCCACACCTCAAAAGCCAACATTTAATCAAAAGGCACTATTTATTGCAATTGTCACATTTCAAAAACACCCACTGTTTATTTCAAGGCGCCTCATTAATTTAAAGCATTTTAATTCAAAAGCCACATTAAAAAAGTCAATTTATTTCGAAAGCCACTTTATTTCAAAAGCCACATTTCAAGCCCACATTTATTTTCAAAAAGCCACTATCTATATCAAGCCAACTCAAAAGCCACATTTATTTCAAATGCCAGGTTGATTTCAAAAGCCCTCATTTACAAAAGGCCACATTTATTTCAAAACCACACTCAGAAGCCAGATTTCTAACACTTTTCACTTTCAAATGCCACATTTTTCAAAACCAACATTTCAAAAGCCCATTTCAAAAGTTACATTTTTCAAAAGCCAATTTCAAAAGTACATTTATTCTCAAAAAACCACATTTCAAAGATACATTTATTCAATAGCCCCATTCTTTTCAAAAAGCTACATTTCATAAGCTCAGATTATTTCAAATCCACACATTTATTTCATATACGATGTTTATTTCAAAAGCCACGTTTATTTCAAAAGCCACATTTCAACAGCCACATTTACTTCAAAAGCCACATTTCAAAAGCCACATTTCAAAAGTAACATTTCAAAAGCTTCATTTATTCCAAAAGCCACATTGATTTAAAAAGCCACATTTATTTCCAAAGCCAATATTAATTCAAAAGCAACACCTCAAAAGCCACATTTCAAAAAACACTTATTTCTAAAACCACTTCTTTGAAAAGCTACATTTATTTAAAAACCACATTGCAAAAGTCATATTTATTTCAAAAGTCACAAAATCAACACCTCAAAAGCCACATTTATTTCAAAAGCCACTTTTATTTCAAAAGCCAAACCTCATAAGCCACATTTCAAATGCCACATTTATTTCAAAATCCACTATTATTTCAAAAGCCACACCTCAAAACCCACATTTAATTCAAAAGCCATGTTTATTTCAGGTCACATTTCAAAAGCCACATTTATTTCATAAGCCACACCTCAAAAGCCTCATTGCAAAAGCCACATTTATTTCAAATGACACATCTCAAAAGCCACAGCTCAACAGCCACACCTCAAACGCCACGTTAATTTCAAAAGCCACATTGATTTCAAAAGCCATAATTATTTGAAAAGCCACACCTCAAAAGCCATATTTATTTCAAAAGCCAGGTTTATTTCAAAAGCCACACCTCAAAAGCCTCATTTCAAATACCACATTTATTTCAAAAGACACATCTCAAAAGCCACATTCATTTCAAGAGCCGCATTTATTTCACAAGCCACATTCATTTCAAAAGCCACTTTCCAAAGCCACATTTCAAAATCCACATTTCAAAAGCCACATGTCCAAAAACACATTTATTTCAAGCCACAGCACAAAAGCCACTCCTCAAAATCCATATGTATTTCAAAAGCCACATTTCAAACAGCACATTTCTTTCAAGAACCACATTTGTTCCAAGTCACATTTATTTCAAAAGCCACATTTATTTCGTCACATTTATTTAAAAAGCCACATTTATTTCAAAAACCACATATATTTCAAGTGCCGCATTTCAAAAGCCACATTTATTTCAAAAGCCATATTTATTTCAAAAGCCATATTTATTTCAAAAGCCAAGTTTATTGCAAAAGTCACATGTCAAAAGCCACATTTATTTCTTAAGCCACACCTCAAAAGACACATTTCAAAAGCCACATTTATTTCAAAAGACAAACCTCAAAAGCCACACCTCAAACGCCACATTTATATCAAACGCCACATTTCAAAAGCCACATTTATTTCACTACAAAACCATATAACCATATAACCATATAACAATTACAGCACGGAAACAGGCCCTCTCGGCCCTTCCAGTCCGTGCCGACCATTTGTTTTCCCCTAGTCCCATCTACCTGCACTCAGACCGTACCGCTCCATTCCCTTCACGTCCATATACCTATCCACTTTACTCTTAAATGTTAAAACCGATCCTGCCTCCACCACTTCTGCTGGAAGCTGATTCCACACAGCCACCACCCTCTGAGTAAAGAAGTTCCCCCTCACGTTACCCCGAACCTCTGTCCCTTAATTCTCATGTCATTGCCCTCTTGTTTGTATCTCCCTACCCTCAATGTATTTTTGTTGGAAAAACGTATCCACGTCAACTTGTCTTATACCTTTTATCATTTTTAAAGACCTCAATCAAGTCCCCCCTTAACCTTCTGCGCTCCAAAGAATAAAGACCTAACTTGTTCAACCTTTCTCTGTAACATAGTTGCTGGAACACGGCTGGCAACATTCTAGTAAATCTCCTCTGTACTCTCTCTATTTTGTTGACATCCTTCCTATAACTAGGGACCAAAATTGTACCACCATACTGCAGAATTGGTCTTACCTCCAATGCCTTGTACAATTTTAACATTACTTCCCTACTCCTATATTCAATGCTCCTGATTTATAAAGGCCAGCACACCAAAGGCTTTCTTTACACCCTATCTACATGCGATTCCACCTTCAGGGAAAAACTATGCACCAGTATTCCTAGATCCCTCTGTTCCACAGCATTCCTCAATTCCCTACCATTTACCATGTACGTCCTTATTTTGATTTGTCCTGCCAAGATGTAGCACTTCACACTTATCAGCATTAAACTCCATCTGCCATCTTTCAGCCCACTTTTCCAAATGGCCCAAATGTCTCTGTAGACTTTGAAAATCTACTTTCTTTATCCACAACACCACCTATCTTTAGTTAATAAATATCATCTGCATACTTACTTATCCAATTTTCACCCCATCATCCAGATCATTGATTTGTACATGACAAACAACAGTGGACCCCAACACAGATCCCTGAGGCACCCCACTGGTCACCGGCTTCAACCTGAAAAACAGCCATCCACCATTACTCTCTGACATTCCCATTCACCCACTGTTGAATCCATCTTGTACTCTCGCCATTAACACCCAAAGATTGAACCTTCTTAACCAACCTTCCTTGGGGAACCTTGTCAAAGGCTTACTGAAATCCATATAGACAACATCCACTGCTTTACCCTCATAAATTTCCCTAGTTACCGCTTCAAAAAATTCAAGAAGGTTTGTCAAACATGACCTTCCAGGCACAAATCCATGTTGACTGTTCCTGATCAGACCCTGTTTATCCAGATGCGTATATATATTATCTCTAAGTATCCTTTCCATTAATTTGCCCACCACTGACGTCAAACTAATAGGTCTATAATTGCTAGGTTAATTCTTTGAACCCTTTTTAAACAATGGAACAACATGCGCAGTACGCCAATCCTCCGGCACTATTCCCGTTTCTAATGACATTTGATGAAAACTGATGTAAAATGCTGTGCTTATTTCAAAAGCCACTTTTATTTCAAAATCCACACTGATTTCGAAAGCCACATTTATTTCAAAAGCCACATTTATTTCAAAAGCCACATTCTAAAGGCCATCGTTTATTTGCAAAAGCCATATACACCCTCACCCAACCACATATAATTTCACATTCATTTAATCAAAAGCCATTTTTTTCAAAAGCCACATTTCTTTCAAAACCAACATTTCAATACCTACGTCTATTTCAAAAACCACATTTCAAAAGCTACATTTATTTCAAAAGCCACATTTCAAAACCCACATTTCAAAAGCCACATTTATTTGAAAAGCCACACTCAAAAGCCATATTTCAAAAGCCACATTTATTTCAAAAGACACACCTCAAAAGCCACATTTATTTCGAGAGCCGCATTTATTTCAAAAGCAACATTCATTTCAAAAGCCACATTTGTTTCAAAGGCCACATTTATTTCAAAAGACACATTGATTTTCAAAATCCAAATTTCTAAAACAACATTGATTTCAAAAAAACAAAACATTATTTCAAAAGCCTCTTTATTTAAAAAAAGCCACATTTCAAAAGCCACATTCATTCAGCAGGAGTGAAGAAAGCAAATGGTATGTTAGCATTCATAGCGAAAGGATTTTCCTATAGGAGCAGGGAGGTTCTGCTGCCAGTTGTACAGGGTTTTAGCGAGACCACACCTTCGAGTATTGTGGGGGACCTGTTTTGTTCTCCAAATCGGAGGAAAGACATTCTTGCCAAGAGAAGGGTCGTAGAGGGGGTTCAGAGAAGGTTCACCACACTGATTCCTGGGATGTCGGGACTTTCATATGAAGAAAGACTGGATAGACTCGGCTTGTACTCACTAGAATTTAGAAGATTGAGGGAGGATCTTATAGAAACTTACAAAATTCTTAAGGGGTTGGACAAGCTAGATGCGGCTCTTGTGGCTAAAGGGATCAGGGGGTATGGAGAGAAGGCAGGTACGGGATACTGAGTTGGATGCTCAGCCATTGAATGTCGGTGCAGACTCGAGGGGCCGAATGGCCTACTCCTGCACCTATTTTTCAATGTTTCTATGTTCTATGTTTCAAGAGACTAACGTCAAAAGCTACCATTTCAATAGCCGCATTTGTTTCAAAAGCCACACTCATTTCAAAAGCCACATTTCAAATGCCACATTTCAAAAGTCACATTTCAAAAGCCACATTTCAAAAACCACATTTATTTCAAACCACAGCACAAAAGCCACACGTGAAAAGCCACATTTATTTCAAAAGCCACATTTATTTCCAAAGCCACATTTATTTCAAAAGCCACATTTCAAACACCACAATTCTTTCAAAAGACACATTTATTTCAAAAGCCACATTTATTTCAAGAGCCACATTTATTTCAAAAGCCACATTTATTTCAAAATACACCTCCAATGGCACATTTATCTCAAGAGCCACATTTATTTCAAAAGCCACATTTTAAACGCCACATTTCAAAAGCCACATTTTAAACGACACATTTCAAAAGCCACATTTCAAAA
This sequence comes from Okamejei kenojei, assembly GCA_035221665.1. Taxonomy (NCBI): domain Eukaryota; kingdom Metazoa; phylum Chordata; class Chondrichthyes; order Rajiformes; family Rajidae; genus Okamejei; species Okamejei kenojei. Next base: position 45,439,800 of record CM069152.1, on the reverse strand, counting down.
GTCCCTTTTCAAAAACCACATTTGTTTCAAGCCACAGCACAAACCACCACTCACAAGGACACATTTATTTCAATGGGCACATTTATTACAAAAGCCACAATTCAAACCCACATTTCTTTCAAGAGCCACATTTCAAAAGCCACATTTATTTCAAAGGCCACATAGCTATTCAAACAGAAACAAAAAGCCACATTTATTTCAAAACCCACTATTATTTCAAGCCACACCTCAAAAGCCACATTTATTTCATAAGCCAGGTTTATTTCAAAAGCCACATTTCAAAAGCCACATTTATTTCAAAAGCCACACCTCAAAAGCCAGATTTCTAAAGCCACTTTTCACTTTTCAAATGCCACATTTCTTTCAAAAACCAACATTTCAAAGCCCCATTTCAAAAGTTACATTTATTTCAAAAGCCACATTTCAAAAGCTACATTTATTTCAAAAGCCACATTTCACAAGCCACATTATTTTCAAAACCCACATTTAATTCAAATGCGATGTTAATTTCTAAAGCCACGTTTATTTCAAAAGCCACATTTCAACAGCCACATTTATTTCAAACGCCACATTTCTATCAAAAGCCACATTTCAAAAGCTACATTTCAAAAGCGTCATTTATTTCAAGTCACATTGATTTACAAAGCCACATTTATTTCCAAAGTCAATATTATTTCAAAAGCAACACCTCAAAAGCCACAATTCAAAAGCCACTTATTTCAAAAAACACCTCTTTCTAAAGCTACATTTATTTAAAAACCACATTGCAAAAGCCATATTTATTTCAAAAGACACAATTCTATTTCAAAATCAACACCTCAAAAGCCACATTTACTTCAAACGCCAAACCTCAAAAGCCACATTTCAAATGCCACATTTCTTTCAAAAACCAACATTTCAAAAGCCCCATTTTAAAAGTAACATTTATTTCAATAGCTACATTTCAAAAGTCACATTTCAAAAGCCACATTTCAAAAACCACATTTATTTCAAACCACAGCACAAAAGCCACACGTGAAAAGCCACATTTATTTCAAAAGCCACATTTATTTCCAAAGCCACATTTATTTCAAAAGCCACATTTCAAACACCACAATTCTTTCAAAAGACACATTTATTTCAAAAGCCACATTTATTTCAAGAGCCACATTTATTTCAAAAGCCACATTTATTTCAAAATACACCTCCAATGGCACATTTATCTCAAGAGCCACATTTATTTCAAAAGCCACATTTTAAACGCCACATTTCAAAAGCCACATTTTAAACGACACATTTCAAAAGCCACATTTCAAAAGTCCCTTTTCAAAAACCACATTTGTTTCAAGCCACAGCACAAAAACCACACCTCACAAGCCACATTTATTTCAATGGGCACATTTATTACAAAAGCCACAATTCAAACACCACATTTCTTTCAAGAGCCACATTTCAAAAGCCACATTTATTTCAAAGGCCACATATATTTCAAAAGCCACATTTATTTCAAAACCCACTATTATTTCAAGCCACACCTCAAAAGCCACATTTATTTCATAAGCCAGGTTTATTTCAAAAGCCACATTTCAAAAGCCACATTTATTTCAAAAGCCACACCTCAAAAGCCAGATTTCTAAAGCCACTTTTCACTTTTCAAATGCCACATTTCTTTCAAAAACCAACATTTCAAAAGCCCCATTTCAAAAGTTACATTTATTTCAAAAGCCACATTTCAAAAGCTACATTTATTTCAAAAGCCACATTTCAAAAGCCACATTTATTTCAAACGCCACATTTCTATCAAAAGCCACATTTCAAAAGCTACATTTCAAAAGCGTCATTTATTTCAAGTCACATTGATTTACAAAGCCACATTTATTTCCAAAGTCAATATTATTTCAAAAGCAACAATTCAAAAGCCACTTATTTCAAAAAACACCTCTTTCTAAAGCTACATTTATTTAAAAACCACATTTCAAAAGTAACATTTATTTCAATAGCTACATTTCAAAAGCTACGTTTATTTCAAAAGCCACATTTCAACAGCCACATTTATTTCCAAAGCCACATTTATTTCAAAAGCTACATTGATTTCTAAAGCCTCTTTTATTTCAAAAGCCACATTGATTTCAAAAGCCACATTTATTTGAAAAGCCACATTGATTTCAAAAGCCACATTTATTACAGAAGCCACTATTATTTCATAAGCCACACCTCAAAACCCACATTTCAAAAGCCACATGTATTTCAAAAGACACACCTCAAAAGCCACACCTGAAAAGCCACTTTTATTTCAACAGCCACATTTATTTCAAAAGCCACATTTATTTCAAAATCAAACTGATTTGATCAGCCACATTAATTTCACAAGCCACTTTTATTTCAAAAGACACATTGATTTCAAAAGCCATATTTATTTCTAAAGCCATATTTATTTCAAAAGCCACATTTCAAAAGCCACAATTATTTCAAAATTACATCTCAATTGCCACATTTATCTCAAGAACTGCATTTATTTCAAAAGCCACATTCATTTCAAAAGCCACATTTCAAACGCCACATTTCAAAAGCCACATTTCAAAAACCACATTTATTTCAAGCCACAGCACAAAAGACACACCTCAAAAGCCACATTTATTTCAAAAGTCACATTAATTTCAAAAGCCACATTTCAAACACCACATTGCTTTCAAGAGCCACATTTATTTCCAAAGCCACATTTATTTCAAAAGCCACATTGATTTCTAAAGCCACTTTTATTTCAAAAGCCACATTGATTTCAAAAGCCACATTGATTTCAAAAGCCACATTGAATTCAAAGGCCACTATTATTTCAAATGCCACTATTATTTCAAAAGCCACACCTCAAAAGCTACATTTAATTCAAAAGCCTGGTTTATTTCAAAAATAACGTTTCAAAAGCCACATTTATTTCAAAAGCCACACCTCAAAAGCTACATTTCAAACCCACATTTATTTCAAAAGACACACCTGAAAGGCCACAGCTCAAAAGCCGCACCTCAAAAGCCACATTTATTTCAAAACACACTTTTATTTCAAAAGCCCCATTGATTGCAAAAGCCACATTTATTTCAAAAGCCACATTTAATTCAAAAGATACATTTATTTCAAAGCCACACTGATTTCAAAAGCCACATTTATTTCAATACCCACTTTTATTTCAAAAGCCCCATTGATTTCAAAAGCCACATTTATTTCAAAAGCCACATTGAATTCAAAAGCCACATTCAATTCAAAACCCACATTGATTTCAAAAGCCACATTTATTTCAAAAGCCACATTTCAAAAGACACGTTTATTTCAAAAGCCACATTCATTCAGCAGGCAGTGAAGCAAGCAAATTGTATGTTAGCATTCATAGCAAAAGGATTTGAGTATAGGCGCAGGGAGGTTCTACTGCAGTTGTACGGGGTTTTGGCGAGACCACACCTGGAGTATTGCATACAGTTTTGTTCTCCAAATCTGAGGAAAGACATTCTTGCCGTAGAGGGGGTTCAGAGAAGGTTCACCAGACTGATTCCTGAGATGTCGGGACTTTCATATGAAGAAACACCGGATAGACTCGGCTTGTACTCACTGGAATTTAGAAGATTGAGGGGGCATCTTATTGAAACTTACAAAATTCTTAAGGGGTTGGACAAGCTAGATGCAGGAAGATTGTTCCCGATGTTGGGGGAGTCCAGAACAAGGGGTCACAGTCTAAGGATAAGGGGGAATTCCTTTGGGACCGAGATGAGGAAAACATTCTTTACACAGAGAGTGTTGAGTCTCTGGAATTCTCTGCCACAGAAGGTCGTTGAAGTCAGTTCATTGGCTATATTCAAGAGGGAGTTGGATGTGGCTCTTGTGGCTAAAGGGATCAGGGGGTATGGAGAGAAGGCAGGTACGGGATACTGAGTTGGATGCTCAGCCATGATCATATTGAATGTCGGTGCAGACTCGAGGGGCCGAATGGCCTACTCCTGCACCTATTTTTCAATTTTTCTATGTTCTATGTTTCAAGTGACTAACCTCAAAAGCCACTATTTCAATAGCCACATTTGTTTCAAAAGCCACACTCATTTCAAAAGCCACATTTCAAATGCCACATTTCAAAAGTCACATTGCAAAAGCCACATTTCAAAAACCACATTTATTTCAAACCACAGCACAAAAGCCACACCTGAAAAGCCACATTAATTTTAAAAGCCACATTTATTTCCAAAGCCACATTTATTTCAAAAGCCACATTTCAAACACCACAATTCTTTCAAAAGACGCATTTATTTCAAAAGCCACATTTATTTCAAAATACACCTCCAATGGCACATTTATCTCAAAAGCCACATTTATTTCAAAACCCACTTTATTTCAAGCAACACTTTCAAAGCCACATTTATTTCATAAAACAGGTTTATTTCAAAAGCCACATTTCAAAAGCCACATTTATTTCAAAAGCCACAACTCAAAAGCCAGATTTCTAAAGCCACTTTTCACTTTTCAAATGCCACATTTCTTTCTAAAACCACATTTCAAAAGCCCCATTTCAAAGTTACATTTTATTCAAAATGCCACATTTCAAAAGCTACATTTATTTCAAAAGCCACATTTCACAAGCCACATTATTTTCAAAACCCACATTTAATTCAAATGCGATGTTAATTTCTAAAGCCACGTTTATTTCAAAAGCCACATTTCAACAGCCACATTTATTTCAAACGCCACATTTCTATCAAAAGCCACATTTCAAAAGCTACATTTCAAAAGCGTCATTTATTTCAAGTCACATTGATTTACAAAGCCACATTTATTTCCAAAGTCAATATTATTTCAAAAGCAACACCTCAAAAGCCACAATTCAAAAGCCACTTATTTCAAAAAACACCTCTTTCTAAAGCTACATTTATTTAAAAACCACATTGCAAAAGCCATATTTATTTCAAAAGACACAATTCTATTTCAAAATCAACACCTCAAAAGCCACATTTACTTCAAACGCCAAACCTCAAAAGCCACATTTCAAATGCCACATTTCTTTCAAAAACCAACATTTCAAAAGCCCCATTTCAAAAGTAACATTTGTTTCAATAGCTACATTTCAAAAGCTACGTTTATTTCAAAAGCCACATTTCAACAGCCACATTTATTTCCAAAGCCACATTTATTTCAAAAGCTACATTGATTTCTAAGCCTCTTTTATTTCAAAAGCCACATTGATTTCAAAAGCCACATTTATTTGAAAAGCCACATTGATTTCAAAAGCCACATTTATTACAGAAGCCACTATTATTTCATAAGCCACACCTCAAAACCCACATTTCAAAAGCCACATGTATTTCAAAAGACACACCTCAAAAGCCACACCTGAAAAGCCACTTTTATTTCAACAGCCACATTTATTTCAAAAGCCACATTTATTTCAAAATCAAACTGATTTTATAAGCCACATTAATTTCACAAGCCACTTTTATTTCAAAAGACACATTGATTTCAAAAGCCATATTTATTTCTAAAGCCATATTTATTTCAAAAGCCACATTTCAAAAGCCACAATTATTTCAAAATACATCTCAATTGCCACATTTAATCCTCAAGAACTGCATTTATTTCAAAAGCCACATTCATTTCAAAAGCCACATTTCAAACGCCACATTTCAAAAGCCACATTTCAAAAACCCACATTTATTTGCAAGGCCACAGCACAAAAGACACACCTTCAATAACCACATTTATTTCAAAATGTCACATTAATTTCAAAAGCACATTTTTCAAAACACCACATTGCTTTTCATCAAGAGCCACTTTTATTTCCAAAGCTCACATTTATTTTAAAAGCCACATTGATTTCTAAACCACTTTTAATTTCACAAGCCACATTGATTTCAAAAGCCACATTGATTTCAAAAGCCTCATTGAATCAACAAGGCCAACTTATTATTTCAAAAGCCACACCTTCTAAACTACATTTAATTCAAAAGCCTGTTTATTTTCAAAAATAACGTTTCAAAAGCCACATTTATTTCAAAAGCCACACCTCAAAAAGCTACATTTCAAACCCACAATTTATTTCAAAAGACAACACCTGAAAAGCCACAGGCTCAAAAGCCGCAACCTCCAAAAGCCAACATTTATTTCAAAAACACACTTTTATTGTCAAAAGCCCCAGTTGATTGCAAAAGCCACATGTTTTATTTCAAAGCCCCATTAATTCAAAAGATAAATTTTTATTTCAAAGCCACACTGATTCAAAGCCACATTTATTCACTACCCACTTTTATTTCAAAAGCCCCAATGAATTTCAAAAGCCACATTATTTCAAAAGCCACATTAATTCAAAAGCACATTCAATTCAAAACCCACATATGTGATTTCAAAAGACACATTATTTCAAAAGCCACATTTCAAAAGACACGTTTATTTCAAAAGCCACATTCATTCAGCAGGCAGTGAAGCAAGCAAATTGTATGTTAGCATTCATAAGCAAAAGGATTTGAGTATAGCGCAGGGAGGTTCTACTGCAGTTGTACGGGGTTTTGCGAGACACACCTGGAGTAATTGCATACAGTTTTGTTCTCCAAATCTGAGGAAAGACATTCTTGCCGTAGAGGGGGTTCAGAGAAGGTTCACCAGACTGATTCCTGAGATGTCGGGACTTCATATGAAGAAACACCGGATAGACTCGCTTGTACTCACTGGAATTTAGAAGATTGAGGGGCATCTTATAAACTTACAAAATTCCTTAAGGGTTGGACAAGCTAAGAATGCAGGAAGATTGTTTTCCCATGTTGGGGGATCCAGAACAAGGGGTCACAGTCCTAAGGATTAGAGGGAATTCCTTTGGGACCGAGATGAGGGAAAAACGATTATTTACAACAGAGAGTGTTGATCTCTGGAATTCTCATGCCACAGAAGGTCGTTAAGTCAGTATCATTGGCCTATATTTCAAGAGGAGTTGGATGTGGCTCTTGTGGCAAAAAGGGATCAGAGGGTATGGAGAGAAGGCCAGGTACGGGGGAGTACTGATGGTTTGGATGCTCAGCATGATAATATTGTATGTCGGTGCAGACTCGAGGGGCCGAATGGCCTACTCCTGCACCTATTTTTTCAATGTTTCTTTGTTCTATGTTTCAAGTGACTAACCTCAAAAGCCACTATTTCAATAGCACATTTGTTTCAAAAGCCACACTAAAAGCATTTCAAAAGCCATATAAAGTATTTACACATTTCAAATGCCACATTTCAAGAAGTCACATTGCAAAAGCCAACATTCAAAAACCACATTATTTCAAACCACAGCACAAAAGCCACACCTGAAAAGCCACATTAATTTTAAAAGCCACATTTATTTCCAAAGCCACATTTATTTCAAAAGCCACATTTCAAACACCACAATTCTTTCAAAAGACGCATTTATTTCAAAAGCCACATTTATTTCAAAATACACCTCCAATGGCACATTTATCTCAAAAGCCACATTTATTTCAAAAGCCACATTTTAAAAACCACATTTCAAAAGCCACATTTTAAACGCCACATTTCAAAAGCCACATTTCAAAAGTCACTTTTCAAAAACCACATTTGTTTCAAGCCACAGCACAAAAAACACCTCACAAGCCACATTTATTTCAATGGGCACATTTATTTCAAAAGCCACAATTCAAACACCGCATTTCTTTCAAGAGCCACATTTCAAAAGCCACATTTATTTCAAAGGCCACATATATTTCAAAAGCCACATTTATTTCAAAAGCCACTATTATTTCAAGCCACACCTCAAAAGCCACATTTATTTCAACAGCCAGGTTTATTTCAAAAGCCACATTTCAAAAGCCACATTTATTTCAAAGGCCACACCTCAAAAACCAGATTTCTAAAGCCACTTTTCACTTTTCAAATGCCACATTTCTTTCAGAAACCAACATTTCAAAAAGCCCCATTTCAAAAGTTACTTTTATTTCAAAAGCCACATTTCAAAAGCTACATTTATTTCAAAAGCCACATTTCTTTCAAAAGCTACATTTCACAAGCCACATTATTTTCAAAACCCACATTTATTTCAAATACGATGTTTATTTCAAAAGCCACGTTTATTTCAAAAGCCACATTTCAACAGCCACATTTACTTCAAAAGCCACATTTCTTTCAAAAGCCACATTTCAAAAGCTACATTTCAAAAGCTTCATTTATTCCAAAAGCCACATTGATTTAAAAAGCCACATTTATTTCCAAAGCCAATATTTATTCAAAAGCAACACCTCAAAAGCCACATTTCAAAAACCACTTATTGCAAAAACCACTTCTTTCAAAAGCTACATTTATTTAAAAACCACATTGCAAAAGCCATATTTATTTCAAAAGTCACAAAATCAACACCTCAATAGCCACATTTATTTCAAAAGCCACTTTTATTTCAAAAGCCAAACCTCATAAGCCTCATTTCAAATGCCACATTTATTTCAAAATCCACTATTATTTCAAAAGCCACACCTCAAAACCCACATTTAATTCAAAAGCCATGTTTATTTCAGGTCACATTTCAAAAGCCACATTTATTTCATAAGCCACACCTCAAAAGCCTCATTGCAAAAGCCACATTTATTTCAAAAGACACAACTCAAAAGCCACAGCTCAACAGCCACACCTCAAACGCCACGTTTATTTCAAAAGCCACATTGATTTCAAAAGCCATAATTATTTTAAAAGCCACACCTCAAAAGCCATATTTATTTCAAAAGGCAGGTTTATTTCAAAAGCCACATTTAAAAGGCCACGTTTATTTCAAAAGCCACACCTCAAAAGCCACATTTCAAATACCACATTTATTTCAAAAGACACACCTCAAAAGCCACATTCATTTCAAGAGCCGCATTTATTTCACAAGCCACATTCATTTCAAAAGCCACTTTCCAAAGCCACATATCAAAAGCCACATTTCAAAAGCCACATGTCCAAAAACACATTTATTTCAAGCCACAGCACAAAAGCCACTCCTCAAAATCCATATTTTTTTCAAAAGCCACATTTCAAACAGCACATTTCTTTCAAGAACCACATTTGTTCCAAGTCACATTTATTTCAAAAGCCACATTTATTTCGTCACATTTTTTTTTTTTTATTTCAAAAGCCACATTTATTTCAACAACCACATATATTTCAAGTGCCGCATTTCAAAAGCCACATTTATTTCAAAAGCCATATTTATTTCAAAAGACAAGTTTATTTCAAAAGCCAAGTTTATTGCAAAAGTCACATGTCAAAAGCCACATTTATTTCTAAAGCCACACCTCAAAAGACACATTTCAAAAGCCACATTTATTTCAAAAGACAAACCTCAAAAGCCACACCTCAAACGCCACATTTATATCAAACGCCACATTTCAAAGGCACATTTATTTCACTACAAAACTGATGTAAAATGCTGTGCTTATTTCAAAAGCCACTTTTATTTCAAAATCCACACTGATTTCGAAAGCCACATTTATTTCAAAAGCCACATTTATTTCAAAAGCCACATTTCAAAAGCATCGTTTATTTCAAAAGCCATATTTCATAATTCACATTCTAATCAAAAGCCACATTTTTTTCAAAAGCCACATTTCATCAAAACCAACATTTCAATAGCTACGTCTACTTCAAAAACCACATTTCAAAAGCTACATTTATTTCAAAAGCCACATTTCAAAAGCCACATTTATTTGAAAAGCCACACCTCAAAAGCCATATTTCAAAAGCCACATTTATTTCAAAAGACACACCTCAAAAACCACATTTATTTCAAGAGCCGCATTTATTTCAAAAGCCACATTCATTTCAAACGCCACATTTGTTTCAAAGGCCACATTTATTTCAAAAGACACATTGATTTTAAAAGACAAATTTCAAAACAACATTGAATTCAAAAACAACATTCATTTCAAAAGCGTCTATTATTTAAAAAGCCACATTTCAAAAGCCACATTCATTCAGCAGGCAGTGAAGAAAGCAAATGGTATGTTAGCATTCATAGCGAAAGGATTTGCGTATAGGAGCAGGGAGGATCTGCTGCAGTTGTACAGGGTTTTGGCGATACCACACCTGGAGTATGCGTACAGTTTTTGTTCTCCAAATCGGAGGAAAGGACATTGTTGCCGTAGAGGGGGTTCAGAGAAGGTTCACCAGACTGATTCCTGGGTTGTCGGGACTTTCATATGAAGAAAGACTGGATAGACTCGGCTTGTACTCACTGGAATTTAGAAGATTGAGGGAGGATCTTATAGAAACTTACAATATTCTTAAGGGGTTGGACAAGCTAGATGCGGCTCTTGTGGCTAAAGGGATCGGGGGTATGGAGAGAAGGTACGGGATACTGAGTTGGATGCTCAGCCATGATCATATTGAATGTCGGTGCAGACTCGAGGGGCCGAATGGCCTACTCCTGCACCTATTTTTCAACGTTTCTATGATCTATGTTTCAAGAGACTAACCACAAAAGCCACTATTTCAATAGCCGCATTTGTTTCAAAAGCCACACTCATTTCAAAAACCACATTTCAAAAGCCATATTTCAAAAGTCACATTTATTTCAAAAGCCACATTTCAAAAGCCACATTTATTTCAAAAGCCACACCTCAAAAGCCAGATTTCTAAAGCCACTTTTCACTTTTCAAATGCCACATTTCTTTCAAATCCAACATTTCAAAAACCCTTTTTCAAAAGTTACATTTATTTCAAAAGCCACATTTCAAAAGCTACATTTATTTCAAAAGCCACATTTCTTTCAAAAGCCACATTTATTTCAAAGGCGATGTTTATTTCAAAAATCCACTTCTTTCAAAAGCTACATTTATTTAAAAACCACATTGCAAAAGCCATATTTATTTCAAAAGTCACAAAATCAACACCTCAAAAGCCACATTTATTTCAAAAGCCACTTTTATTTCAAAAGCGAAACCTCATAAGCCACATTTCAAATGCCAAATTTATTTTAAAATCCACTATTATTTCAAAAGCCACACCTCAAAAGCCACATTTAATTCAAAAGCCATGTTTATTTCAGGTCACATTTCCAAAGCCGCATTTATTTCATAAGCCACACCTGAAAAGCCTCATTGCAAAAGCCGCATTTATTTCAAAAGACACATCTCTAAAGCCACAGCTCAACAGCCACACTTCAAACGCCACATTTATTTCAAAAGCCACATTGATTTCAAAAGCCATAATTATTTGAAAAGCCACACCTCAAAAGCCATATTTATTTCAAAATCCAGGTTTATTTCAAAAGCCACATTTAAAAGGCCACATTTATTTCAAAAGCCACACCTCAAAAGCCACATTTCAAATACCACATTTATTTCAAAAGACAAATCTCAAAAGCCACATTTATTTCAAGAGCCGCATTTATTTCACAAGCAACATTCATTTCAAAAGCCACTTTCCAAAGCCACATTTCAAAAGCCACATTTCAAAAAGCCACGTCCAAAAACACATTTATTGGTGGTGATTTATTAATACAACCTAAAGATATTAATGAAAGAATTTATGCAATACTATAAAAATTTATATACTGCTAAAATAACAGTAAGTAAAATAGAAATAGATGCATTTATAAAAGAATGTAACTTGAAAGGATTGGATTCACAAAATAGAAAATTATTAAATGCTGATATTTCAATAAATGAAATAGAAGAATCTATTAGGTCATTAAAAAATGGTAAAACACCGGGACCAGATGGTATAGGTTCGGAATTTTATAAAATATTTCATGAATATATAGTCCCATATTTAAAATCATTATATGAACAGATATATACAGAACAGAAGCTTCCAGATACATTGAACGAATCTATTATAACACTCCATACCTAAAATGAATAAAGATTTAGATGAACCAGGATCATATAGAGCAATAGCTCTATTAAAATACAGATCAAAAGATATTAACAACAATATTTAGCAAAAAGATTGAGTTCAGTCGTTAATGAAATAATACATCCGGATCAAACAGGATTTATACCAAAAAGATACTCTTCATATAATCTAAGACGATTGTTTAATATTATATATTCGAAAAGAAGTGATAAAAAAGATTTAGTAGTTATCTCGCTTGATGCAGAAAAGCTTTTTGACCAAGTGGAATGGCCTTATTTATTTTCAGTAATGGAAGCCTTTAAACTAGGAGAGGAATTTATTACTTGGATTAAATTATTATACGCAAAACCCAACAGCAAGAATAACAACAAACCGAATGTTATCAATCAAATTTAATTTATCACGAGGTTGTAGGCAAGGTTGTCCATTATCACCTTTATTGTTTGCATTAGCTATAGAACCACTTGCTCAGAGGATAAGACTACATCCGGAAAATATATGGATATGATACCATAGATACTAAGAATAAAATCTCCTTATGTGCAGACGATGTATTACTTTATATCACTCAACCAGAAATAAGTATCCGAAATCTGTTAAAATTAATAACGGAATTTGGAAACACTTTCAGGATACAGTATTAATTGGAATAAAAGTGAGCTTATGCCAATAACACTGAATAATTTACATATATTACAACAATTTCCTTTTAAGATAACAAATGAAAATATTAAATATCTTGGGATTTTTGTTACAAAAAGATTTAATTCTTTATTTAAATTTAATTTTCCCCCATTACTGAATAAATTGAACAAGAATATTTCATATTGGAAAAGTTTACCTATCTCGATGATAGGGAAAATTAATGCAATAAAAATGATATTTCTCCCACAATTATTATATTTATTTCAATTAATTCCGATATATCTTCCAAAAGTTTTTTTAAAAAAGTAGATTCTTTAATTACGATTTTATTTGGGATTATAAGACTCATAGAATAAATAAAAAACATTTATGCAAATCTAAAATAAAAGGAGGATTAGCATTACCAAATTTTATGTTCTATTACTGGGCAGTCAATATTAAAAATATGAATTTTTGGTTAGGAGAAATTGATAATAAACCTAATTGGTTAAATATGGAAAAAGAAGATTGTTCTCCATTTGAAATTAGCTCTATAATATTTGCTAATACTAAAGTTGCTAAGAAAGTTTTTAAGGAAAATCCGATAATAGAAAATGGAATTCGCATATGGAAACAAATAAAGAAAAGCATTAAAACTAAAATCTATCCCATTAAGTCTTAAGATTGTTAATAATTTTATGTTTAAACCTTCTTTATTGGATAAAGCTTTTTTACAATGGAGAAATAAAGGAATTTCTAAGATGGGTGATCTTTATAAGGAAAACATTTTTCTTTCATTTCAAGAGTTGCAACAAACTTACGGGCTACATAATAAAGAATATTTTAGATATTTACAAAATTAGAAACTATGCCTTCGCAAATATATATGAATTTAAAAATAGAAAAATAGAAATATTAGAGGAATGTTTGAACAAACATCAAATATGGAAAAAAATGATATCATATATATATAATATTTTACTGGAAAACGATACCCCATCAACAGAAACATACAGAGAGTCTTGGGAAAAGGAATTGGGTCAAATAATAAGACCAGAAATATGGGAAGAAAGTTTACAACATATACATTATTGTTCATTAAACGCTAAACATTCTCTCATACAGTTTAAAATATTACATTAGATTACATTATTCTAAATATAAATTACATAATATTTTCTCAAAGATATCTCCTATATGTGATAAATGTCAAATTTCAGAAGCAAATTTGACACACTCATTTACCAAACTGTATAAAAATTGTAGAATATTGGAAGGAAATATTTAAAATAATATCAGCGTTATTAATAAAAATATAACTCCTGACCCAAAAGTTAATTATACTTGGAATTATTGAAACGATTTATCAATAACAATGAGTCATAGAACTTTTATTGACTATGGTTTTAGTAATTGGGAAGAAATTAATATTAAAATTTTGGAAAGGCCCTACATCCCCAACAATTAAAATGTGGAACATAGAAATGTCGGAGGACACTCCATTTGGAGAGATTGAGGTTTGTCCTTATGGATAGGCTAGATCTCTTCAGACGGATTTGGTCTCCATATATTGAATATTTACAGGGTCATAATAGTTCGGCGCGGGGACCTGACTGAAACCTGGATACCCGATTGGATGAAGAAACATATATCAATTCATGAATATATCTATAAACACGGATCATTGACGAATACTTTATTCTCCATCAAACCTTTTATTTTTATTCTTTACTACCTTTCTTTTTTCTTTAAATCTTTCTATTTTCCTATATCTATATAAAAAATTAAAAAAAATGTAGAAACACATTACTTTAATTTTTTGATATTAGTACAAATATAAATATTATTAGATTTATGAGAATATTATTAATATTATTAGTACTTTTAGTTTTATATACCTTTAATTATATAAAAAATTACGTATTCTTTATTACGTATAATTATCCTTAATATTAGGAAGGAAAAAAAATGGAAATTTTATAAGTTTTATTAACTTTTTGTATCAATTATTATTACTAAATTTGACCTTATACCTAATGAAATTAGAGATAAAATGAAAAACTTACTAATAGTATAATGCTATATTTATAAATGTATTATTAGTATTATGTACTTTTAATCATATAAAATATATAACTTTGGAAGTTATAATTAAGGATAATGCAGCATAAATAATATTGATATTATTATTAATATATTAATAGTATGAATTAATTATTAAGACTATGTACTACTACTGTAGAAATGTAATATGTTATTTTGTTTCTATAATAAAAAAAATTTAAAAAAAAACAAAAAAATAAAAAAAACACATTTATTTCAAGCCACAGCACAAAAGCCACTCCTCAAAATCCATATTTATTTCAAAAGCCACATTTCAAACAGCACATTTCTTTCAAGAACCACATTTGTTCCAAGTCACATTTATTTCAAAAGCCACATTTATTTCGTCACATTTATTTCAAAAGCCACATTTATTTCAAAAACCACATATATTTCAAGTGCCGCATTTCAAAAGCCACATTTATTTCAAAAGCCACATTTATTTCAAAAGCCACATTTATTTCAAAAGCAAAGTTTATTGCAAAAGTCACATGTCAAAAGCCACATTTATTTCTAAAGCCATACCTCAAAAGCCACATTTCAAAAGCCACATTTATTTCAAAAGACAAACCTCAAAAGCCACACCTCAAACGCCACATTTATATCAAACGCCACATTTCAAAAGCCACATTTATTTCAAAAGCCACATTTCAAAAGCATCGTTTATTTCAAAAGCCATATTTCATAATTTACATTCTAATCAAAAGCCACATTTTTTTCAAAAGCCACATTTCTTTCAAAACCAACATTTCAATAGCTACGTCTATTTCAAAAACCACATTTCAAAAGCTACATTTATTTCAAAAGCCACATTTCAAAAGCCACATTTCAAAAGCCACATTAATTTGTAAAGCCAGACCTCAAAAGCCATATTTCAAAAGCCACATTTAGTTCAAAAGCCACATTTATTTCGTCACATTTTATTTCAAAAGCCACATTTATTTCAAAAACCACATATATTTCAAGTGCCGCATTTCAAAAGCCACATTTATTTCAAAAGCCACATTTATTTCAAAAGCCACATTTATTTCAAAAGCAAAGTTTATTGCAAAAGTCACATGTCAAAAGCCACATTTATTTCTAAAGCCATACCTCAAAAGCCACATTTCAAAAGCCACATTTATTTCAAAAGACAAACCTCAAAAGCCACACCTCAAACGCCACATTTATATCAAACGCCACATTTCAAAAGCCACATTTATTTCAAAAGCCACATTTCAAAAGCATTGTTTATTTCAAAAGCCATATTTCATAATTCACATTCTAATCAAAAGCCACATTTTTTTCAAAAGCCACATTTCTTTCAAAACCAACATTTCAATAGCTACGTCTACTTCAAAAACCACATTTCAAAAGCTACATTTATTTCAAAAGCCACATTTCAAAAGCCACATTTCAAAAGCCACATTAATTTGTAAAGCCAGACCTCAAAAGCCATATTTCAAAAGCCACATTTAGTTCAAAAGACACACCTCAAAAGCCACATTTATTTCAAGAGCCGCATTCATTTCAAAAGTCACATTCATTTCAAAAGCCACATTTGTTTCAAAGGCCACATTTATTTCAAAAGACACATTGATTTCAAAAGCCAAATTTCTAAACAACATTGAATTCAAAAACAACATTAATTTCAAAAGCCTCTATTATTTAAAAATCCACATTTCAAAAGCCACATTCATTCAGCAGGCAGTGAAGAAAGCAAGTGGTGTGTTAGCATTCATAGCGAAAGGATTTGCGTAGAGGAGCAGGGAGGTTCTGCTGCAGTTGTACAGGGTTTTGGCGAGACCACACCTGGAGTATTGCGTAAGGTTTTGTTCTCCAAATCGGAGGAAAGACATTCTTGCCATAGAGGGGGTTCAGAGAAGGTTCACCAGACTGATTCCTGGGATGTCGGGACTTTCATATGAAGAAAGACTGGATAGACTCGGCTTGTACTCACTGGAATTTAGAAGATTGAGGGAGGATCTTATAGAAACTTACAAAATTCTTAAGGGGTTGGACAAGCTAGATGCGGCTCTTGTGGCTAAATGGATCAGGGGGTATGGAGAGAAGGCAGGTACGGGATACTGAGTTGGATGCTCAGCCATGATAATATTGAATGTCGGTGCAGACTCGAGGGGCCGAATGGCCTACTCCTGCACCTATTTTTCAATGTTTCTATGTTCTATGTTTCAAGAGACTAACCTCAAAAGCCACTATTTCAATAGCCGCATTTGTTTCAAAAGCCACACTCATTTCAAAAGCCACATTTCAAATGCCACAGTTCAAATGCCACATTTCAAAAGTCACATTTCAAAAGCCACATTTCAAAAACCACATTTATTTCAAACAACAGCACAAAAGCCACACGTGACAAGCCACATTTATTTGAAAAGCCACAATTCTTTCCAAAGCCACATTTATTTCAAAAGCCACATTTCAAACACCACAATTCTTTCAAAAACCACATTTATTTCAAGCCATATTTATTTCAAAAGCCACATTTATTTCAAAAGCCACATTTATTTCAAAATACACCTCCAATGGCACATTTATCTCAAGAGCCACATTTATTTCAAAAGCCACATTTTAAACGCCACATTTCAAAAGCCACATTTTAAATGCCACATTTCAAAAGCCACATTTCAAAAGTCACTTTTCAAAAACCACATTTGTTTCAAGCCACAGCACAAAAACCACACCTCAGAAGCCACATTTATTTCAATGGGCACATTTCTTTCAAGAGCCACATTTCAAAAGACACATTTATTTCAAAGGCCACATATATTTCAAAAGCCACATTTTTTTCAAAAGCCACTATTATTTCAAGCCACACCTCAAAAGCCACATTTATTTCAACAGCCAGATTTATTTCAAAAGCCACATTTCAAAAGCCACATTTATTTCAAAAGCCACATTTCAAAAGCCACATTTATTTCAAAAGCCACACCTCAAAAGCCAGATTTCTAAAGCCACTTTTCACTTTTCAAATGCCACATTTCTTTCAAAAACCAACATTTCACAAGCCCCATTTCTAAAGTTACATTTATTTCAAAAGCCACATTTCAAAAGCTACATTTATTTCAAAAGCCACATTTCACAAGCCACATTATTTTCAAAACCCACATTTATTTCAAATGCGATGTTTATTTCAAAAACCACGTTTATTTCAAAAGCCACATTTCAACAGCCACATTTATTTCAAAAGCCACATTTCTTTCAAAAGCCACATTTCTTTCAAAAGCCACATTTCAAAAGCTACATTTCAAAAGCTTCATTTATTTCAAAAGCCACATGGATTTAAAAAGCCACATTTATTTCCAAAGCCAATATTATTTCAAAAGCAACACCTCAAAAACCACATTTCAAAAACCACTTCTTTCAAAAACCACTTCTTTCAAAAGCTACATTTCTTTAAACACCACATTGCAAAAGCCATATTTATTTCAAAAGTCACAAATCTTTTTCAAAATCAACACCTCAAAAGCCACATTTATTTCAAATGCCCCTTTTATTTCAAAAGCCAAACCTCAAAAGCTACATTTCAATGCCACATTTCTTTCAAAAACCAACATTTCAAAAGCCCCATTTCAAAAGTTTCATCTATTTCAAAAGCTACTTTTCAAAAGGTACGTTTATTTCAAAAGCCACATTTCAACACCCACATTTATTTCCAAAGCCACATTCATTTCAAAAGCTACATTGATTTCTAAAGCCACTTTTATTTCAAAAGCCACATTGATTTCAAAAGCCACATTTATTTCAAAAGCCACATTGATTTCAAAAGCCACTTTTATTACAGATGCCACTATTATTTCATTATTATTAATGATTTGGACGAAAGAATTAAATGCAACATCTCGAAGTTTGCGGATGACACGAAGCTGGGGGGCAGTGTTAGCTGCGAGGAGGATTCTAGGAGGCTGCAGGATGACTTGGATAGACTGGGTGAGTGGGCAAATGCATGGAAGATGCAGTATAATGTGGATACATGTGAGGTTATCCACTTTGGTGGCAAAACAGGAAGGTAGACTATTATTTGAATGGTGACCGATTAGGAAAAGGGGAGATGCAGCGAGACCTGGGTGTCATGGTACACCAGTCATTGAAGTAGGCATGCAGGTGCAGCAGGCTGTGAAGAAAGCGAATGGTTATGGTGGCATTCATAGCAAAGGATTTTGAGTACAAGAGCAGGGATGTTCTACTGCAGTTGTTACAGGGTCTTGGTGAGGCCACCTGGTGTATTGCGTACTGTTTTGGTCTCCTAATCTGAGGAAAGACATTCTTGCCATAGAGGGAGTACAGAGAAGGTTCACCAGACTGATTACTCCTGGGGATGGCACGACTTCCATATGAAGAAAGACAGGATAGACTTTGGCTTGTACTCGCTGGAACAAATTAGAAGATTGAGGGGTGATCTCATACAGACATACAAAATTCTTAAGTGGTTGGACAGGCTAGATGCAGGAAGATTGTTCCCGATGTTGGGGAAGTCCAGGACAAGGGGTCACAGTTTAGGATAAGGGGGAAGTCTTTTAGGACGAGATGAGAAAATCGTTTTTTTTTTCACACAGAGAGTGGTGAATCTGTGGAATTCTCTGCCACAGAAGGTAGTTGAGGCCAGTTCGTTGGCCATATTTAAGAGGGAGTTGGATGTGGCCCTTGTGGCTGAAGGGATCAGGGGGTATGGAGAGAAGGCAGGTACAGGATACTGAGTTGGATGATCAGCCATGATCATATTGAATGGCGGTGCAGGCTCGAAGGGCCGAATGGCCTGCTCCTGTACCTAATTTCTATGTTTCTATGTTTCTATGTTTCTATGTTTCATAAGCCACTATTATTTCATAAGCCACACCTCAAAACCCACATTTCAAAAGTCACATTTATTTCCAAAAAGACACACCTCAAAAGCACACCTGAAAGATCACCTTTTACTTCAACAGCCACATTTATTTCAAAACCCACATTTATTTCAAAACCCAACTGATTTTATAAGCCACATTAATTTCACAAGCCACTTTTATTTCAACAGCCACATTTATTTCAAAGCCACATTTATTTCAAAACCAAACTGATTTTATAAGCCACATTAATTTCACAAGCCACTTTTATTTCAAAAGACACATTTATCTCAAAAACTGCATTTATTTCAAAAGCCAAATTCATTTCAAAAGCCACATTTCAAAAGCACATTTCAAAAGCCATCATTTCAAAAGCCACATTTATTTCAAAAGCCTCATTTCACAAAGCCACATATTATTTCAAAAGCCACATCTTATTTCAGCAAAAAGCACACACCCTCAAAAGAACCAGATTTCTAAAGCCACTTTTCACTTTTCAAATGCCACATTTCTTTCAAAAACCAACATTTCACAAGCCCCATTTCAAAAGTTACATTTATTTCAAAAGCCACATTTCAAAACTACATTTATTTCAAAAGCCACATTTCTTTCAAAAGCCACATTTCACAAGCCACATTATTTTCAAAACCCACATTTATTTCAAATGCGATGTTATTTCAAAAGCCACGTTTATTTCAAAAGCCACATTTCAACAGCCACATTTATTTCAAAAGCCACATTTCTTTCAAAAGCCTCATTTCAAAAACCACTTCTTTCAAAAACCACTTCTTTCAAAAGCTACATTTATTTACATTGCAAAAGCCATATTTATTTCAAAAGTCACAAATCTATTTCAAAAGCCAACCTCAAAAGCTACATTTATTTCAAAAGCCGCCTCAAAAGCCACATTTATTTCAAAAGCCAAACCACAAAAACAACATTTCAAAAGACACATTACTTCCAAACCAAATTTGCATTTCAAAAGCCCCATGTCAAAAGCTCCATTTATTTCAAAAGCCACATTTCAAAAGCTACATTTTTTCAAAGGCCACATTTCAAAAGCCACATTTCTTACAAAAGCCACATTTCGAAAGCCACATTTCTTTCAAAAGCCACGTCACAAAAGCCACCCCTCAAAGGCCTAATTTATTTCAATACTACATATATTTCAAAAACCACACCACTAAAGCCACATCTCAGCCACATTCATTTCAAAAGCCACACCTCAAAAGCCACATTTCTTACAAAAGCCACATTTATTTCAAAAGCCACACTTCAAAAGCCACATTTCTTTCAAAAGCCTCACATCGAAAGGCACATTTCTTTCAAAAGCCTCACATCAAAAGGCACATTTCATTCGAAAGCCACATTTCAAAAGCCACATTCATTTCAAAAGTCACAACTCAAAAGCCACATTCATTTCAAAAGTCACAACTCAAAAGCCACATTTTAAAAGCCAAATTGATTTCAAAAGACACATTTATTTCAAAAGCCACACTTCTTTCAAACCCCACACCTCAAAAGCCACATTCATTTGTAAAGCCACATTTCAAACGCCTCATTTCAAAAGCCACCCCCCCACACAACATTTCAAACAACCACATTTCCAAAAANAAAAACCACATTTATTTCAAGCCACAGCACAAAAGCCACTCTTATTTCAAAAGGCACATTTATTTCAATAGCCACATTTCAAACACCACGTTTATTTCAAGAGCCACATTTATTTCAAGCCATTTTAATTTCAAAAGCCACATTAATTTCAAAAGTCACATTTATTTCGAAAGCCACATTTATTTCAAAAGCCACATTTCAAAAGCCACATTTATTTCAAGCCACATTTATTTCAAAAGCCATGTTGACTTCAAAATCCACATTTATTTCAAAATCCACTATTATTTCAAAAGCCACACCTCAAAAGCTTCATTTAATACAAAAGCCATGTTTATTTCAGGTCACATTTCAAAAACCACATTTTATTTTCATAAGCACAACTCAAAAGCCTCATTGCAAAAGCCACATTTATTTCAAAAGACACATCTCAAAAGCCACAGCTCAACAGCCACACCTCAAACGCCACATTTATTTCAAAAGCCACATTTCAATAGCCACTTTTATTTCCAAAGCCGCATTGATTTCAAAAGCCACCATTATTTGAAAAGCCACACCTCAAAAGCCATATTTATTTCAAAAGCCAGGTTTATTTCAAAAGCCACATTTAAAAGGCCACATTTATTTCAAAAGCCACACATGAAAAGCCACATTTCAATTACCACATTTATTTCAAAAGACACATCTCAAAAGCCACATTTATTTCAAGAGCCGCATTTATTTCACAAGCCACATTCATTTCAAAAGCAACTTTCCAAAGCCACATTTCAAAAGGCACATGTCCAAAAACACATTTATTTTAAGGCACAGCACAAAAGCCACTCCTCAAAATCCATATTTATTTCAAAAGCCACGTTTCAAACAGCACACTTCTTTCAAGAACCACATTTGTTCCAAGTCACATTTATTTCAAAAGCCACATTTATTTCGTCACATTTATTTCAAAAGCCACATTTATTTCAAAAACCACGTATATTTCAAGTGCCGCATTTCAAAAGCCACATTTATTTCAAAAGACACATTTATTTCAAAAGCCATATTTATTTCAAAAGCCAAGTTTATTGCAAAAGTCACATGTCAAAAGCCACATTTATTTCTAAAGCCACACCTCAAAAGCCACATTTCAAAAGCCACATTTATTTCAAAAGACAAACCTCAAAAGCTATATTTCAAAAGCTTCATTTATTTCAAAAGCCACATTGATTTAAAAAGCCACATTTATTTCCAAAGCCAATATTATTTCAAAAGCAACACCTCAAAAGCCACATTTCAAAAACCACTTTTTTCAAAAACCACTTCTTTCAAAAGCTACATTTATTTAAAAACCACATTGCAAAAGCCATATTTATATCAAAAGTCTCAAAATCAACACCTCAAAAGCCACATTTATTTCATAAGCCACTTTTATTTCAAAAGCCAACCCTCATAAGCCACATTTCAAATGCCAAATTTATTTCAAAATCCACTATTATTTCAAAAGCCACACCTCAAAAGCCACATTTAATTCAAAAGCCATGTTTACTTCAGGTCACATTTCAAAAGCCACATTTATTTCATAAGCCACACCTCAAAAGCCTCATTGCAAAAGCCACATTTATTTCAAAAGACACATCTCAAAAGCCACAGCTCAACAGCCACACCTCAAACGCCACATTTATTTCAAAAGCCACATTGATTTCAAAAGCCATAATTATTTGAAAAGCCACACCTCAAAAGCCATATTTATTTCAAAAGCCAGGTTTATTTCAAAAGCCACATTTAAAAGGCCACATTTATTTCAAAAGCCACACCTCAAAAGCCACATTTCAAATACCACCTTTATTTCAAAAGACACATCTCAAAAGCCACATTTATTTCAAGAGCCGCATTTATTTCACAAGCGACATTCATTTCAAAAGCCACTTTCCAAAGCCACATTTCAAGAGCCACATTTCAAAAGCCACATTTATTTGAAAGGCCACATATATTTCAAAAGCCACATTTATTTCAAAACCCACTATTATATCAAGCCACACCACAAAAGCCACATTTATTTCAACAGCCAGGTTTATTTCAAAAGCCACATTTCAAAAGCCACATTTATTTCAAAAGCCACACCTCAAAAGCCAGATTTCTAAAGCCACTTTTCACTTTTCAAATGCCACATTTCTTTCAAAAACCAACATTTCAAAAGCCCCATTTCAAAAGTTACATTTATTTCAAAAGCCACATTTTAAAAGCTACATTCATTTCAAAAGCCACATTTCTTTCAAAAGCCACATTATTTTCAAAACCCACATTTATTTCAAATGCGATGTTTATTTCAAAAGCCACGTTTATTTCAAAAGCCACATTTCAACAGCCACATTTACTTCAAAAGCCACATTTCTTTCAAAAGCCACATTTCAAAAGCTACATTTCAAAAGCTTCATTTATTTCAAAAGCCACATTGATTTAAAAAGCCACATTTATTTCCAAAGCCAATATTATTTCAAAAGCAACACTTCAAAAGACACAATTCAAAAACACTTATTTCAAAAACCACTTCTTTCAAAAGTTACATTTATTTAAAAACCACATTGCAAAAGCCATATTTATTTGAAAAGTCACAACATCAACACCTCAAAAGCCACATTTATTTCAAAAGCCGCTTTTATTTCAAAAGCCAAACCTCATAAGCCACATTTCAAATGCCAAATTTATTTCAAAATCCACTATTATTTCAAAAGCCACACCTCAAAAGCCACATTTATTTCATAAGCCACACCTCAAAAGCCTCATTGCAAAAGCCAAATTCATTTCAAAAGACACATCTCAAAAGCCAGAGCTCAACAGCCACACCTCAAACGCCACATTTATTTCAAAAGCCACATTGATTTCAAAAGCCATAATTATTTGAAAAGCCACACCTCAAAAGCCATATTTATTTCAAAAGCCAGGTTTATTTCAAAAGCCACATTTAAAAGGCCACATTTATTTCAAAAGCCATACCTCAAAAGCCACATTTCAAATACCACATTTACTTCAAAAGGGACACATCTCAAAGCCACATTTATTTTCAAGAGCCGCATTTATTTCACAAGGCCAACATTCATTTCAAAAGCCACGTTCCAAGCCACATTTCAAAAGCCACTATTTCTAATAGCCACATTGTCCAAAAACACATTTATTTCAAGCCACAGCACAAAAGCCTCATCTCTCTCCAAAATCCATATTTATTTCAAAAGCAACATTTCAAAATAGCACATTTCTTTCAAGAACCACATTTGTTCCAAGTCACATTTTATTTCAAAAGCCACATTTTTTTCGTCACATCTTATTTCAAAAGGCACATTTATTTCAAAAACCACATATTTTTCAAGTGCCGCCGCATTTATTCAAAAGCCACATTTATTATCAAAAGCCAGTATTTATTGAAAAGAAGCCCAAGTTTATTGCAAAGTCACATTTTCAAACGCCACATTTATTTCTAAAGCCAAACCTCCCCCCCCCCCCCCCCCCCACAGCCACTTTTCAAAAGCCACATTATTTCAAAAGACAAAACCTCAAACGCCACGCTCAAAACGCACATTTTTATTCAAACGCCACATTTCAAAAGCCACATTTATTTCACTACCAAAAAACGATGTAAAATGCTATGCTTATTTAAAAAGCCACTTTTTATTTCAAAATCCACACTGATTTTTCGGAAAGCCACAATATATTTCAAAAGCCACATTATTTCAAAAAGCCAACATTTCAAAGAATCGTTTATGTCAAACGCCATATTTCTTATTTACATTAATCAAAAGCCACATTTTTTTCAAACTCAAGCACATTTCTTTCAAAACAACATTTCATAGCTACGTTATTTCAAAAAAAACCACATTCAAAACCTACATTATTCAAAAGCCACATTACCCCCCCGCCACATTTATTTGAAAAGCCACACCTCAAAAGCCATATTTCAAAAAGCCACATTTATTTCAAAAGACACACTCAAAAGCACATTTATTTCAAGAGCCGAATTATTTTCAAATGCACATTCATTTTCAAACGCCACATTTGTTTCAAAGGCCACATTTATTTCAAAAGACACATTGATTTCAAAAGCAATGTCAAAAAACATTGAATCAAAAACAACATTCATTTCAAATGCCTCTATTATTTATAAAGCCACATTTCAAAAAGGTCACATTCATCAGCAGGCAGTGAAGAAAGCAATGGGTAGTTAGCATTCATAGCGAAAGATTTGCGTAAAGGAAAGCAGGGGATGTTCTGCTGCAGTTTACAGGGTTTTGGCGAGACCATACCTGGAGTATTGCGTACAGCTTTGTTCTCCAAATCGGAGGAAAGACATTGTTGCCATAGAGCGGGTTCAGAGAAGGTTCACCAGACTGATTCCTGGGATGTCGGGACTTTAATATGAAGAAGATCTGGATAGATCGGCTTGTAATCATGGAATTTAGAAGATTGAGGGAGGATCTTATAGAAACTTACAATATTCTTAAGGGGTTGGACAAGCTAGATACGGCTCTTGTGGCTAGAGGGATCAGGGGGTATGGAGAGAAGGAGCGTACGCGATACTGATTGGTATGCTCAGCCATGATAATATTGATGTCCGGTGCAGACTCGTGGGGCCGGAATGGCCTACTCCTGCACTATTTTTCATGTGTCTATGGTCTATGTTTCAAGAGACTAACCTCAATGGCCACTATTTCAATACCAGTATTATTTCCAAAAAGCCACACTCATATTCAAAAGCTCATTTTCAAATGCACAGTTCAAATGCCCCACATTTCAAAAATTCACCATTTCAAAAGCCAATTACAAAAACCACATTATTTCAAACAACAGCACAAAAGCCACACGTGAAATGCCACATTTATTTCAAAAGCCACAATTCTTTCCAAAGCCACAGTCTTTTAAGCCAATTTTCAAACACCACAATTCTTTCAAAAACCCCATTTATTTCAATCCATAATTATTTACAAAAGCCACATTTTATTTCAAAAGCCCACATTATTTCAATATACACTCAATGGCACATTTATCTCAAGAGCCGTATTTAATTCAAATGCCATATTTTAAACGCACATTTCAAACGCCACATTTTAAATGCATCATTTCAAAAGCCAATTTCAAAAAATATGTCACTTTTCCAAAAACCACATTTGTTTTCAAGGCCACAGAACAAAAACCACACTCGCAGCCACATTTTTTTCAATGGGCACATTTCTTTCATGAGCCACTTTTTCACAAGGCCACATTTATTCAAAGGCACTTATATTTCAAAAGCACATTTTTTCAAAAGCACTATTATTTCAAGCCACACCTCATAGCCACATTTATTTCAACAGCCAATTTATTTCAAAAAGCCACATTTCAAACAAAAAGTCAAAAGCCACATTTATTTCAAAAGCCACATTTCAAAAGCACCTTGATTTTAAAAAAGCCACACCTCAAAGCCAGATTTCTAAAGCCACTTTTTCACTTTTTCAAATGCCACATTTCTTTCAAAAACCAACATTTCACAAGCCCCATTTCAAAAGTTACATTTATTTCAAAAGCCACATTTCAAAAGCTACATTTATTTCAAAAGCCACATTTCACAAGCCAAATTATTTTCAAAACCCACACTTATTTCAAATGCGATGTTTATTTCAAAAGCCACGTTTATTTCAAAAGCCACATTTCAACAGCTACATTTATTTCAAAAGCCACATTTCTTTCAAAAGCCACATTTATTTCCAAAGCCAATATTATTTCAAAAGCAACACCTCAAAAGCCACATTTCAAAACACATTTCAAAAACCACATTTCAAAAACCACTTCTTTCAAAAGCTACATTTATTTAAAACCCACATTGCAAAAGCCATATTTATTTCAAAAGTCACAATTCTATTTCAAAATCAACACCTCAAAAGCCACATTTATTTCAAATGCCCCTTTTATTTCAAAAGCCAAACCTCAAAAGCCACATTTCAAATGCCACATTTCTTTCAAATGCTACATTTCAAAAGCTACGTTTATTTCAAAAGCCACATTTCAACAGCCACATTTATTTCCAAAGCCACATTTATTTCAAAAGCTACATTGATTTCTGAAGCCACTTGTATTTCAAAAGACACATTGATTTCAAAAGCCACATTATTTCAAAAGCCACATTGATTTCAAAAGCCACTTTTATTTCAAAAGCCAAACCTCAAAAGCCACATTTCAAATGCCATATTTCATTCAAAAACCAACGTTTCAAAAGCCCCATTTCAAAACTTTCATCTATTTCAAAAGCTACATTTCAAAAGCTACGTTTATTTCAAAAGCCACATTTCAACAGCCACATTTATTTCCAAAGCCACATTTATTTCAAAAGCTACATTGATTTCTGAAGCCACTTTTATTTCAAAAGCCACATTGATTTCAAAACCCACATTTATTTCAAAAGCCACATTGATTTCAAAAGCCACTTTTATTTCAAAAAGCCACATGATTCAAAAGCATAAGCCACATTTCATTTACTTCAGAGAAGCCTATTATTTCAGTATTATTAAGTATTTGGACGAGAGAATTAAATGCAACATCTCGAAGTTTGCGGATGACACGAAGCTGGGGGGCAGTGTTAGCTGTGAGGAGGATGCTAGGAGGCATGCAGGATACTTGGATAGACTGGTGATGGGGCAAATGCATGGGAGATTAATTGGATACATGTGAGTTTATCCATTAATGGTGGCAAAAAAAAACAGGAAGTATTTGACTATTATTGAATGGTGACCCGATCAGAAAAAAGGGGAGCAATGCATCTCGAGACCTGGGGGTCAGTTTTACACGGATGACACGAAGCATTGAAAGTGGCTGCAGGGCAGCAGGCTGTGAAGAAAGCGATGGTTTATGGTGGCATTCATAGCAAAGGGATTGAGTACAAGGGCAGGGAGGTTCTACCCGAAGTTTGTAACAGGGGCTTGGTGAGGCCACACTGGAGTATTGCGTGACGTTTTGGTCTCTAATATGAGGAAAGAATTCTGGCCTTGAGGGAGACAGTGAAGGTTCACCAGACTGATTCCTGGATGGCGGACTTCCATTTATTGAGGAAAAGACTGATAGACTGGCTGGTTACTCGCTGGAATTTAGGAATGATTGAGGGGTGATCTCTGGACTTACTAAATTCTTAAGGGTGTACAGGCTAGGATGCAGAAGATGTTACCGACTGGTTAGAAGTCAGGACAAAGGGGTCACAGTTATAAAATAAGGGGAAAAGTCCTTTTAGGACGAGAAGAAAATCGTTTTTTTACACAGAGAGTGGTGAATCTGTGGAATTCTCTGCCACATTTCTTTGTTTCTATGTTTCTGTTCATAAGCATATATTTCATAAGCCACACCTCAAAACCCATTTCAAAAGTAAATAAATGCGGCTCACAAGCCTTTTATTTTAAAAGCACATTTATTATTTCAAACCAATGATTTTATAAGCACCTTAATTACACATTTATTTCAAAAGCCATAATCATAAACACATTATTATTTCTAAACATATTTCTTTCAAGAGCCACATCTCCAAAAGCCACAATTATTTCAAAGGCCACATATATTTCTAAAAAAAGCCACATTTTTTCAAAAGCCAAATTAATTTCAAAAGCCACATTTCAAAAGCCACATTTCAAAAGCCACATTTATTTCAAAAGCCACATTTCAAAAGCCACATTTATTTCAAAAGCCACATTTATTTCAAAAGCCACACCTCAAAAGCCCGATTTCTAAAGCCACTTTTCCCTTTTCAAATGCCACATTTCTTTCAAAAACCAACATTTCACAAGCCACATTATTTTCAAAACCCACCTTTATTTCAAATGCGATGTTTATTTCAAATGTGATGTTTATTTCAAAAGCCACATTTCAACAGCCACATTTATTTCAAAAGCCACATTTCTTTCAAAAGCCACATTACAAAAGCTACATTTCAAAAGCTTCATTTATTTCAAAAGCCACATTGATTTAAAAAGCCACATTTATTTCCAAAGCCAATATTATTTCAAAAGGAACACCTCAAACGCCACATTTCAAAAAACACTTATTTCAAAAACCACTTCTTTCAAAAGCTACATTTATTTAAAAACCACATTGCAAAAGCCATATTTATTTCAAAAGTCACAAATCTATTTCAAAATCAACACCTCAAAAGCCACATTTATTTCAAAAGCCACTTTTACTTCAAAACCCAAACCTCAAAAGCCACATTTCAAATGCCACATTTCTTTCAAAAACCAACATTTCAAAAGCCCCATTTCAAAAGTTTCATCTATTTCAAAAGCTACATTTCAAAAGCTACGTTTATTTCAAAAGCCACATTTCAACAGCCACATTTATTTCCAAAGCCACATTTATTTCAAAAGCTACATTGATTTCTAAAGCCACTTTTATTTCAAAAGCCACATTGATTTCAAAAGCCACATTTATTTCAAAAGCCACATTGATTTCAAAAGCCACTTTTACTTCAAAAGCCAAACCTCAAAAGCCACATTTCAAATGCCACATTGCTTTCAAAAACCAACGTTTCAAAAGCCCCATTTCAAAAGTTGCATCTATTTCAAATGCTACGTTTATTTCAAAAGCCACATTTCAACAGCCACATTTATTTCCAAAGCCACATTTATTTCAAAAGCTACATTGATTTCTAAAGCCACTTTTATTTCAAAAGCCAAATTGATTTCTAAAGCCACTTTTATTTCAAAAGCCAAATTGATTTCAAAAGCCACATTTATTTCAGAAGCCACATTGATTTCAAAAGCCACTTTTATTACAGAAGCCACTATTATTTCATTATTATTAATGATTTGGACGAGGGAATTAAATGCAACATCTCGAAGTTTGCGGATGACACGAAGCTGGGGGGCAGTGGTAGCTGTCAGGATGATGCTAGGAGGCTGCAGGATGACTTGGATAGACTGGGTGAGTGGGCAAATGCATGGAAGATGCAGTATAATGTGGATACATGTGAAATAAATGCGGCTCACAAGCCACATTTATTTCAATGGGCACATTTATTTCCAAGCCACAATTTAAACACCACATTTCTTTCAAGAGCCACATTTCAAAAGCCACATTTATTTCAAAGGCCACATATATTTCAAAAGCCACATTTTTTTCAAAAGCCACTATTATTTCAAGCCACACCTCAAAAGCCACATTTATTTCAACAGCCAGGTTTATTTCAAAAGCCACATTTCAAAAGCCACATTTATTTCAAAAGCCACACCTCAAAAACAAGATTTCTAAAGCCACTTTTCACTTTTCAAATGCCACATATCTTTCAAAAACCAACATTTCACAAGCCCCATTTCTAAAGTTACATTCATTTCAAAAGCCACATTTCAAAAGCTACATTTATTTCAAAAGCCACATTTCTTTCAAAAGCCACAATTCACAAGCCACATTATTTTCAAAACCCACATTTAATTCAAATGCGATGTTTATTTCAAAAGCCACGTTTATTTCAAAAGCCACATTTCAACAGCCACATTTATTTCAAAAGCCACATTTCTTTCAAAAGCCACATTTCAAAAGCTACATTTCAAAAGCTTCATTTATGTCAAAAGCCACATTGATTTAAAAAGCCACATTTATTTCCAAAGCCAATATTATTTCCAAAGCAACACCTCAAAAGCCACATTTCAAAAACCACTTATTGCAAAAACCACTTCTTTCAAAAGCTACATTTATTTAAAAACCACATTGCAAAAGCCATATTTATTTCAAATGACACAAATCTATTTCAAAATCAACACCTCAAAAGCCACATTTCTTTCAAAAGCCAAACCTCAAAAGCCACATTTCAACAGCCACATTTATTTCCATAGCCACATTTATTTCAACAGCTACATTGATTTCTAAAGCCACTTTTATTTCAAAAGCCACATTGATTTCAAAAGTCACATTTATTTCAAAAGCCAATTTGATTTCAAAAGCCACATTTATTGCAGAAGCCACTATTATTTCATAAGCCACACCTCAAAACCCACATTTCAAAAGCCACACTTATTTCAAAAGACACACCTCAAAAGCCACACCTGAAAAGCCACTTTTATTTCAACAGCCACATTTATTTCAAAAGCCAGATTTATTTCTAAACCAAACTGATTTTATAAGCCACATTAATTTTACAAGCCACTTTTATTTCAAAAGACACATTGATTTCAAAAGCCATATTTATTTCTAAAGGCATATTTATTTCAAAAGCCACATTTCAAAAGCCACAATTATTTCAAAAGACATCTCAATTGCCACATTTATCTCAAGAACTGCATTTATTTCAAAAGCCACATTCATTTCAAAAGCCACATTTCAAACACCACATTTCAAAAGCCACATTTCAAAAACCACATTTATTTCAAGCCACAGCACAAAAGACACACCTCAAAAGCCACATTTATTTCAAAAGCAACATTTATTTCAAAAGCCACATTTATTTCAAAAGCCACATTTCAAACACCACATTGCTTTCAGTACCCACATTTATTTCCAAAGACACATTTATTTCAAAAGCCACATTGATTTCTAAAGCCACTTTTACTTCAAAAGCCACATTGATTTCAAAAGCCACATTGATTTCAAAACCACAGTTATTTCAAAAGCCACCATTATTTCAAAAGCCACAGCTCAAAAGCCACATTTCAAAATTCACATTTATCTCAAAAGACACACCTCAGAGGCCACACCTGAAAAGCCACATTTATTTCAACAGCCACATTTATTTCAAAAGCCACATTTATTTCAAAACCAAACTGATTTTAAAAGCCACATTTATTTCACAAGCCACATTTCAAAAGCCACATTTCAAAAGCCACATTTCAAAAACCTAATTTCAAAAACCACATTTATTTCAAGCCACAGCACAAAAGCCACACCTCAAAAGCCACACCTCAAAAGCCTCATTTATTTCAAAAGCCACATTTCAAACACCACATGTCTATCAAGAGCAACATTTATTTCAAGCCACATTTATTTCAAAAGCCACATTTCAAAAGGCACATTTATTTCAAGCCACAATTATTTCAAAAGCCACATTGATTTCAAAAGCCACATTGAATTCAAACGCCACTATTAAGCCACACCTCAAAAGCTACATTTAATTCAAAAGCCTGGTTTATTTCAAAAATAACGTTTCAAAAGCCACATTTATTTCAAAAACCACACCTCAAAAGCCACATTTCAAACCCACATTTATTTCAAAAGACACACCTGAAAAGCTACAGCTCAAAAGCCGCACCTCAAAAGCCACATTTATTTCAAAACCACACTGATTTCGAAAGCCACATTTATTTCAATACCCACTTTTATTTCAAAAGCCCCATTGATTTCAAAAGCCACATTTATTTCAAAAGCCACATTTAATTCAAAAGCCACATTTAATTCAAACCCCACATTGATTTCAAAAGCCACATTTATTTCAACAGCCACATTTCAAAAGACACGTTTATTTCAAGCCACATTTATTTCAAAAGCCACATTTATTTCAAAAGCCACACCTCAAAATCATTTATTTTAAGCCAGGTTTATTTCAAAAGCCACATTTCAAAAGCAACATTTATTTGAAAAGACACACCTCAAATGCCACATTTCAAAAGCCACATTTATTTCACAAGACACACCTCAAAAGCTGCATTTATTTCAAGAACTGCATTTATTTCAAAAGCCACATTAATTTCAAAAGCCACATTTCAAAAGCCACATTTGTTTCAAAGGCCACATTTATTTCAAAAGACACATTGATTTCAAAAGACAAATTTCAAAACAACATTGAATTCAAAAACAACATTCATTTCAAAAGCCTCTATTATTTCAAAACCCACATTCATTCAGCAGGCAGTGAAGAAAGCAAATGGTATGTTAGCATTCATAGCAAAAGGATTTGACTATAGGCGCAGGGAGGATCTACTGCATTTGTACAGGGTTTTGGCGAGACCACACCTGGAGTATTGCGTACAGTTTTGTTCTCCAAATCTGAGGAAAGACATTCTTGCCATAGAGCGGGTTCAGAGAAGGTTCACCAGACTGATTCCTGAGATGTCGGGACTTTCATATAAAGAAACACCGGATAGACTCGGATTGTACTCTCTGGAATTTAGAAGATTGAGGGGGCAGCTTATAGAAACTTACAAAATTCTTAAGGGGTTGGATAAGCTAGATGCAGGAAGATTGTTCCCGATGTTGGGGGAGTCCAGAACAAGGGGTCACAGTCTAAGGATAAGGGGGAATTCCTTTGGGACCGAGATGAGGAAAACATTCTTTACACAGAGAGTGTTGAGTCTCTGGAATTCTCTGCCACAGAAGGTCGTTGAGGTCAGTTCATTGGCTATATTCAAGAGGGGGTTGGATGTGGCTCTTGTGGCTAAAGGGATCAGGGGGTATGGAGATAAGGCAGGTACGGGATGCTCAGCCATGATCATATTGAATGTCGGTGCAGACTCGAGGGGCCGAATGGCCTACTCCTGCACCTATTTTTCAATTTTTCTATGTTCTATGTTTCAAGAGACTAACCTCAAAAGCCACTATTTCAATAGCCGCATTTGTTTCAAAAGCCACACTCATTTCAAAAGCCACATTTCAAATGCCACATTTCAAAAGTCGCATTGCAAAAGCCACATTTCAAAAACCCCATTTATTTCAAACCACAGCACAAAAGCCACACGTGAAAAGCCACATTTATTTTAAAA
This sequence comes from Okamejei kenojei, assembly GCA_035221665.1. Classification (NCBI taxonomy): domain Eukaryota; kingdom Metazoa; phylum Chordata; class Chondrichthyes; order Rajiformes; family Rajidae; genus Okamejei; species Okamejei kenojei. The sequence continues at coordinate 45,406,151 of CM069152.1, read as the reverse complement.
GCCACATTTATTTCCAAAGCCACATTTATTTCAAAAGCCACATTTCAAACACCACAATTCTTTCAAAAGACGCATTTATTTCAAAAGCCACATTTATTTCAAAAGCCACATTTATTTCAAAATACACCTCCAATGGCACATTTATCTCAAGAGCCACATTTATTTCAAAAGCCACATTTTAAACGCCACATTTCAAAAGCCACATTTTAAACGCCACATTTCAAAAGCCACATTTCAAAAGTCACTTTTCAAAAACCACATTTGTTTCAAGCCACAGTACAAAAACCACACCTCACAAGCCATATTTATTTCAATGGGCACATTTATTTCAAAAGCCACAATTCAAACATCACATTTCTTTCAAGAGCCACATTTCAAAAGCCACATTTATTTCAAAGGCCACATATATTTCAAAAGCCACATTTATTTCAAAAGCCACATTTCAAAAGCCACATTTATTTAAAAAGCCACACCTCAAAAACCAGATTTCTAAAGCCACTTTTCACTTTTCAAATGCCACATTTCTTTCAAAAACCAACATTTCAAAAGCCCCATTTCAAAAGTTACATTTATTTCAAAAGCCACATTTCAAAAGCTACATTTATTTCAAAAGCCACATTTCTTTCAAAAGCCACATTTCACAAGCCACATTATTTTCAAAACCCACATTTATTTCAAATGCGATGTTTATTTCAAAAGCCACGTTTATTTCAAAAGCCACATTTCAACAGCCACATTTATTTCAAAAGCCACATTTCTTTCAAAAGCACATTTCAAAAGCTTCATTTATTTCATAAGCCACATTGATTTAAAAAGCCACATTTATTTCCAAAGCCAAAATTATTTCAAAAGCAACACCAAAAGCCACATTTCAAAAACCACTTCTTTCAAAAGCTACATTTATTTAAAAGCCACATTGCAGAAGCCACATTTATTTCAAAAGACACAAATCTATTTCAAAATCAACACCTCAAAAGCCCCATTTATTTCAAAAGCCAAACCTCAAAAGCTACATTTCAAATGCCACATTTCTTTCAAAAAACAACATTTCAAAAGCCCCATTTCAAAAGTTACATCTATTTCAAAAGCTACATTTCAAAAGCTGCGTTTATTTCAAAAGCCACATTTTAAAAGCCACATTAAAAAAACACTTTAATTTCAAGCCACAACACAAAAGCCACACCTCAAAAGCCACATTTATTTCAAGAGCCACATTTATTTCAAAAGCTACATTTATTTCACAAGCCACATTTCAAAAGCTACATTTATTTCAAAAGCCACATTTCAAAGGCAACATGTCAAAAGTTACATTATTTCTAAAGCCACATTGCAAAAGCCACATTTATTTCAAAAACAAATTTATTTCAAAATCAACACTTCAAAAGCCTCATTGATTTCTAAAGCAACATTTATTTCAATAGCCACATTTAAAAAACCACCTCTTTCAAAAGCCACATTTCAAAAGCTGCAATTATTTCTAAAGCAACATTTATTTCAATAGCCGCATTTCAAAAGTTACATTTAGTGGTTTTTCTTCTTTCAAAAGCCACATTTCAAAAGTTACATTTATTTTAAAAGCAACATTTCAAAAGCGACATTTATTTCAATGGCCACATTTCAAAAAGCACTTGTTTCAAAAAACACATTTCAAAAGCTTCATTTATTTCAAAAGCCACATTGCAAAAGCCATATTTATTTCAAAATGCAAATTTATTTCAAAATCAACACCTCAAAGCCACATTTATTTCAAAAGCCACATTTATTTCAAAAGCCAAACATCAAAAGCCACATTTCAAATGCCACATTTCTTTCAAAAACCAACACTTCAAAAGTTACATTTATTTCAAAAGCCAAATTTCAAAAGCTACAATTATTTCAAGTCACATTTCTTTCAAAAACCACATTTCACAAGCCACATTATTTTCAAAAGCCACATTTATTTCAAATGCGATGTTTATTTCAAAAGCCTCATTTCAAAAGTCACATTTAAAAAATCAATTTAATTTCAAGCCACAGCTCAAAAGCCACACCTCAAAAGCCAAATTTATTTCAAGAGCAACATTTATTTCAAAAGCTACATTTCAAACAAGACATTTCTTTCAAGAGCCAAATTTATTTCAATCCACATTTATTTCAAAAGTCACATTGATTTCAAAATCCACATGTATTTCAAAATCCACTATTATTTCAAAAGCCACACCTCAAAAAACATATTTAATTCAAATGCCAGGTTTATTTCAAGTCACACCTCAAACGCCACACATCAAAAGCCACACCTCAAAAGCCACACCTCAAAAGCCACATTTATTTCAAAAGCAGCATTTATTTCAAAAGCCACATTCATTTCAAAAGCCACATTCATTTCAAAAGCCACATTTATTTCAAGCCACAGCACAAGACAACACCTCAAAAGCCACATTTATTTCAAGCCACATTTATTTCAAAAGCCACATTTATTTCAAAAGCCACATTTATTTCCAAACCAAATATATTTCAAAAGCCAAATTTATTTCAAAAGCCACATTTATTTCAAAAGCTGCATTTTTTTCAAGTCACATTTCAAAAGCCACATTCGTTTCAAAAGACAAATTTCAAAACCACACTGATTTCAAAAGCCACATTTATTTCATACGCCACTATTATTTCAAAAGCCACACCTCAAAAGCCACATGTATTTCAAAAGCCAGGATTATTTCCAAAGCCACATTTATTTCAAAAGCCACATATATTTCAAAAGCCACATTTATTTCAAAAGCCACATTTCTTTCAAAAGCCACATTTATTTCAAAAGCTGCATTTATTGCAAAAGCCACATTTCAAAAGCCACATTCATTAAAAAAGACAAATTTAAAAACCACACTGATTTCAAAAGCCACATTTATTTCAAACGCCACTATTACTTCAAAATCCAGACCTCAAAAGCCACATTTATTTCAAAAGCCAGGATTATTTCAAAAGCGACATTTATTTCAAATGTCACACCTCAAAATCCACATTTATTTCAAAAGCTACACCTCAAAAGCCACACCTCAAAAGACACACCTCAAAAGCCACATTTATTTCAAAAGTCGCATTTTTTTCAAAAGCCACATTAGTTTCAACAGCCACCCCGCCCATTCATTTCAAAAAGCCACATTCATTTCAAAAGCCATAAACTTTTCTAAAACCACTTCTTTTCAAAAGCCACGTAATTTTTTCAAAAGTTTCAAAAACAATCATTCCAACACAAAATTACATTTATTTCAATGGTCACATTTCAAAAAGCTACATTTATTTCAAAAGCCACATTTCAAAAGCAACGTCAAAAGTTACATATAATTCAAAAGCCACATTGCAAAAGCCACATTTATTTCAAAAAACAATTGTTTTTCAAAATCAACACCTCAAAAGCCTAATTCATTTCCAAAGCCACATTTCAAAAACCACTTCTTTCAAAAGCTACATTTCAAAAGCTTCATTTATTTCAAAAGCCACATTGCAAAAGCCACATTTATTTCAAAAGACAAATTTATTTCAAAATCAGCACCTCAAAAGCCACATTTCAAAATCCACTTCTTTCAAAAGCCACATTTCAAAAGTTACATATTTTTTTTAAAAAACACATTGCAAAAGCAACATTTATTTCAAAATCTACTTTTCAAAAGCTTCATTTATTTCAAAAGCCACATTAGAAAAGCCATATTAATTTCAAAAGACAAATTTATTTCAAAATCAACACCTCAAAAGCCACATTTATTTCAAGAGCCACATTTATTTCAAAAGCCAAACCTCAAAAGCCACATTTAAAATGCTACATTTATTTCAAAAGCCACATTTCAAAAGTTACATTTATTTCAATAGCCACATTTCTTTCAAAAGCCACATTTCACAAGCCACATTATTTTCAAAAGCCACATTTATTTCAAGTGTGATGTTTATTCCAAAAGGCACGTTTATTTCAAAAGCCACATTTCAACAGCCACATTTATTTCAAAAGCCACATTTCCCCCGCCCCCAAACCCCCCCCCGCCACCAAAACCCTCCCCTCCCCCCCTCCCCCCCGCCGCCACATTTTTTTAAAGCCACAGCACAAAAGCCACACCTCAAAAGCCACATTTATTCCAAGCCTCATTTATTTCAAAAGCGACATTTATGTCAATAGCCACATTTATTTCGAGAGCCACATTTCAACAGCCACATGATTTTCAAAAACCACATTTATTTCAAAAGCCACTATTATGACGTCTTCCGGTGGCGATATGGAGCCTTAAAGCATAGCGCCAGCCAGCTCCGCAAAAATTTTGAAAAAACGGGGATTTAAACGGGATTTAAAAGGACTTACCGAATCGCCTGCTTTATACTGTCTGCCGCTTCAACATCGACGGTACCGGCTGACGTCATCAGCCCTGCGACAAATCATGACGGCAACGGAGCCCTACCGATAAAACGAAGGGTCGAAAAACCCGGCCGAGAGCGGGAGAAGGCCTGGGAGAAGCTCGGACTCGAGTAGGGCCCAGTTCCCTGGAAGACGTCTCCAGGAAAGCAGACACAGGAGGTGAGGACTTGAGAAACTTTTATTTCTCACCAGATGGCTGATTTAAAACGTGAGTTCAAGGCAGAAAATGAAAGATATAAAGCAAGAAATGAAAGAAATAAAGGAGATATAAAGGAAGAAATTTGTCAAATTAATAATCAGATGGACTTGATGAAAAATCAATGGAGTGAATTTCAAAAGATACAAAACACAAATTGATAATAAGTTCAAGAAAGAATCAGAAATATTGAAGAATGAAATCATTGATATGATCAATAATATGGAACGCAAGATGGAGGCTAAACTTGAAAATGTTAAAAAATACTTTAAAAAATAAGATTGAACCTATTGCAAATGTGGTCGAACAACAAGCTGAATGGCATGAAAAACCTTGAAAAGATAGCGGAGGCTAGTACTGTGTCTACAGCAAAGCTGATAACAGAGCAAGAACGTCTACTGGAGTTGTTATCCAAAGTAACAGATAAATGCACGCAGCTGGAAGGCTATCAAAGAAGGCAGAACTTGAGGATTGCAGGGATTCCTGAAGGTCTAGAGAAACACGAAGACACTCGAGAATTCACTGCTAAATTACTGCAAGCTGTTTTTATCTTTGGATGATATGCCTGTAATAGCTCGTGCACATCGAGTCGGCAGAAGACAGACCAGTACAAACGCCCCCCCAAGACAAATGATTGTAAAGTTTACAATATGATTTTATTCTCGAGGATATTATGCGGAGAGCCTCGAGAACAAAGAATCTGATGTTTCAAGGACAAAGAAACAATATCTATCGAGACTATCCCCCAGAGGTCGCCAGAAAACGAAAAGCGTTTAACGAAGCCAAAAACCTTATGAGGGGTGTAGAAAACTTGAATACGGTCTGAATTACCCAGCCATCCTAAGAGTTACTTACAACAGCGTGGAACACTTTTTCAAGACTCCAACAGAAGCAATGGAATTTGCAAAGCAGTTTGACACTTGAAAACCATCTACAAGCAATTGTGTCCTTTTACTAATTTTTAAAGACCTGTTACTGTCTCTTAACACTCTATGAGACTTTATACGACAATATGGAAATTAGAAGAAATTAGAAGGAACGGACAATGTCGTATGGAACGAAATGTTTTCCCGGATTGGAAGAAGCTCACCGAACATTGACAATTACTCATAATATATAACTAACACAAACAAATAACACACATACTAAAATTATAACGCGGTTTTATTATGTACTATGATTATTATTAAACCAAGACTGTTCACTATTGCTAATTAATACTACTAATAATTAATATTTTATGTCTTGTTACATTTGGAGATACCCTCCCCTTAATGTTTTTTTTTTCCTTTTTTAATAAATGATTTCTATTTTTTGTATTTTTATAAAACTCTTTATCTGTGGCTTTATAATTAGATTTTTAAACTAATTTTAGATATATATACTTTTATGATGATTAATATCACTCCTTTCATTTCTTTAATATTATATCCCCGTTTAAAATATTATCATGGAATAATAATTCCTTAAAATTAGGAGCTGGCTAAATTAATAACATAAATGCCGGAAGCCTTTAGATTAATAGCCAATATAGTTTGGCTTTCACAAACTACAAATATTTTATTTGTAGTTTTTCTACTCTTTATGCACTCTACTAAGCTTTTTACTTACTCTTCACTATTCTTTTATGTTTTACTATATCTTTCAGTTTGAATGGAGCTATACACTGGAACAATGGAGATATATTCGTGAAGTACATAAAAGAGATCTAAAATTCATCTATTCGGTGTTCGGGTGTAAGGTTAGGTCTACTGCGCGGACCCTTGGACCCTATTCTAGATTCCCACAAACCTAAAATGCAGGATTTAAAAAGAAATATGGGGAACGAGGGATTAACCTTTTGCAGTTGGAATGTTAAAGGTATCAATGAACCAATAAAAAGAGGAAAAATATTGACACACTTAAAGGCAAGTGAAAGCTGATGTAATTTATATTCAAGAAACTCACCTAAAGAAAGACGCTGAAAATAGGCTGAAAGCTAAATGGATAGAAAAATATATCACTCTTCCTTTACGCATAAATCAAGAGGCGTAGCAATATTATTTCGTAAAGGTACTTTATTTAAGCATACAATCTACTATATCTGATAAAGATGGCAGATACATTATTGTGATAGAGAAATAAATAGGGAAAAAATGATTTTTGTTAACATCTATGGACCAAATTTTGGATAGTCCTTTATTCTTTAAGAAAGTATTTAATAATATTCCGGAATTAACACATTACAATTTGATAATTGGAGGAGATTTTAATTGTACATTAGACCCTTATTTAGGATAGATCTTCAAAACAAGGAAAATTTAAATCGCATACTAGTGATTTATTAAACGCATACATCCAAACGACTAACATTAAAGATGTCTGGAGAACAGAAAAATCCTACTGGTCGAGAATATTCCTTCTACTCGCCAGTACATAAAACTTATTCAAGAATAGATTACTTTCTGGTAGATGCAAAGCTCATTTCACTTACTTACGAATCCAAATATCATAATATTATAATTTCAGATCATGCGCCATTAACATTTAAAATTAAAATAAATGGTAAAACAGAAATCTAGGACAATGGAAACTTAATCCACAAATTTTAAAAAATAAAACCACTCAGGAATACATTATAACTCAGACCAAGATGTTTTTTGAAATAAATGATCACAAATATCTCGCTCTTTATTATGGGAAACATTTAAAGCATATCTTCGAGGAATTATGATTTCTTCACAAGCATTCCATAATAAGAAGATTCGGATAAGGAACAACAACAGGATTTAGAAAGGGAGATTAAACAATTAGATATACAGAATGCAACAAAACAGATATAATAATAATAATAAGATTGTAGCATTGAAGTATAAATTAAATAAAATATATACTGATCAAGTTTTAAAATATTACCAACATACTAAACAATTGTTGTTTGAATTTGGAGACAACCACAAAAAACTATTGGCTCGACAATTAAGGAAAATTGAAGCTGAAAAATTTATACATAGGATAAATCACAAAACGGTGAATTATTAATACAACCCAAGGATATTAATGAAAGATTTATGCAATATTATAAAAAATTTGTATATACTGGTAACCGACAGTAATAAAACAGAAATAGATGCCTTTTTAAATGTATGTAACTTAAAAGAATTAGATTTTACAAAATAGAGAACTATTAAATGCCGATATTTCAATAAAAGAAATCCAAGAATCTATTAAATCTTTAAAAAATGGTAAAACTCCAGGACCAGATGGTATAGGCTCGGAATTTTATAAAATTTTTTCTATGACCTAATGGTCCCATATTTAAAATCATTATATGAACAGATATATACACAAGAGAAATTACCAGATACATTGAACGAATCTTTTATAACACTTATACCCAAAATAAATAAAGATTTGGATGACCCAGGATCATATAGAGCAATTGCTTTATTAATACGGATCAAAAAATTTTAACAAAGATTCTTGCACAAAGATTAAGCAAAATTGTTAACGAATTAATTCATCCTGATCAAACAGGATTTATACCTAAAAGATATTCTTCATTATAATCTAAGACGGTTATTTAATATCATATATTCGAAAAGAAGTGATAAAAAAGACTTTAGTAGTCATCTCGTTGGATGCAGAAAAAGCTTTTTGACCAGGGTTGGAATGGCCTTATCTATTTTCGGTGATGGAAGCCTTTAAGCTTGGTGATAAGTTTACTACTTGGATTAAATTATTATATGCAAACCCAACAGCTAGAATAATAAAAACCATATGTTATCAACTAAGTTTAGTTTATCTCGAGGTTGTAGACAAGGCTGTCCTTTATCACCATTACTGTTTGCGTTAGCAATCGAACCTCTTGCTCAAAGGGTAAGATTGCACCCAGAAAATATATGGATATGACACTAAAGATACTAAGAATAAAAATCTTGTTATATGCGGACGATGTATTACTTTATATCACTAAACCGGAAATAAGTATCCGTAATTTGTTAAAACTAATAACGGAATTTGGTTTAATTTCAGGATACAGTATCAATTGGAATAAAAGTGAACTTATGCCAATAAACCATGAATAACTTACAGATATTACAACAATTTCCTTTTAAGATAACAAATGAAAATATTAAATATCTTGGTATTTTTGTTACAAAAAGATTTGACTCTTTATTTAAAGTCTAATTTCCCGTTATTATTGAATAAATTAAATAAAAATATCTTATACTGGAAAAGCTTACCTATCTCAATGTTAGGTAAAATAAATGCAATAAAAATGATTTTCCTCTCCACAATTATTATATTTATTTCAATCAATCCCGATATATCTCTCTAAAATTTTTTTTAAAAAAGTAGATTCAATAGTCACTAACTTTATCTGGGATTATAAGAATCATAGAATAAATAAAAAAACATTTATGTAAAGCTAAAATAAACGGGGGTTTAGCTTTACCAAATTTATGTTTTATTATTGGGCAGTTAATATTAAAAATATGAATTTCTGGTTTAGGAGAAACAGATAATAAACCAAATTGGTTTAAAAATGGAAAGAGAAGACTGTTTTCCATTTGAAATTAGCTCTATAATATTTGCTAATATTAATGTACCTAAGAAAATTTATAGTGAAAATTTGATAATAGAAAGTGGAATACGTATTTGGAAACAAATAAAGAAAACACTAAAACTAAAATTTATACCGCTAGGTCTTACAATTGCCAACAATTTTACGTTTAAACCATCAACGATGGATAAGGCTTTTTATACAATGGAAAAATATAAAGGAATTTTTAAATTATAGGGGATCTTTATAAGGAAAATTCTTTTCTTTCATTTCAAGAATTACAACAAACCTACGGGCTTCATATAATGAATATTTAAGATATTTACAAATTAGAAACTATATCTCTGCAAATACACAAGAACTCAGAAATAGAAAGAGTGAAATTTTAGATGAATGCTTGAATAAACATCCAAATACAGAAAAAATGATATCATACATTTATAATATTTTGTTGGAAAGTGATATTCCATCATCGGAAATACATAGACAGCGTTGGGAAAATGAATTAAGTCAAATAATAAGCCCAGAAATATGGGAAGAAAGCTTACGAACACATACATTACTGTTCTTTAAATGCTAAACATGCTCTTATACAGTTTAAATTTTACATAGATTACATTATTCTAAATCTAAATTACATAATATATTTCCAAAATATATCACCTATATGTGATAAATGTCAAATCTTAGAAGCAACTTTGTCACATTTCATTACTAATTGTACAAAGATTCTAGAATATTGGAATGAAATATTTAAGATAATCTCGAATGTTATTAATATTACTATGATTCCTGACCCAAAGTTAATTATACTTGGAAATACCGGAAACGGAACAAATAATTACAAGGAATCAAAGAACTTTTATCGACTATTCCTTTAATAATTGGGAAAAAATTAATATTAAAATTTTGGAAAGGCCCTGTATCCCCAACAATTAAAATGTGGAATACAGAAAATGACGGAGACACTTCACTTGGAGAGATTGAGGACTTGTCCTTATGGACAGGTTAGATTCTCTTCAAAGGGGATATGGTCTCCCTATATTAAATATCTACAGGGTCACAATGGTTCGGCGCAGGGACTTGACTGAGGCCTGAATATCTGAATGGATGAAGAAAATACATATAATAAATCATGAATGTATCTCCAAGAATGGATTAATTTAGTAACACTTCAATCTCCATCAAACTTTCTCACATTTTCTTTTCTATTTTCTATTTTCTTTCTCTATCTTCCTATCTTTAATTAAGGAAAAAAATATAGAAACATATTTATATTAATTTTTAATATGGTACACACTTATTTTAATTCGTATGAAAAGATTATAGATGTCTTAAATTTGTTAATTATATAAAATTTGTATTTTCAACTATACAATAATTATGAAATACAAAGTTAACAAATAATACAAACATTTTAATATTTTGAATAACATTATGAATATCAAAAAACTTTGTTTAAGATTGGGTATTACGTAGTTATATTAGCGGGGATTTGTATTTGGTAATTAGAAGAATATCTAAGATATGAGAAATCTGAGTGTATTGCTTATTTTAGGAATATACTACATATACTCCCAATTATATAAAATAAATAACCACGAAATGTATAATGGAATAATATTACAAGTAACATAAACAGTATCAATTGATAATCAATATTATATAATTTTGTATATTATACAACTCTCACTGTCGTATAAGAATGTACTCGGTATATATTGTTTCTACAATAAAAAATTTTTTAAAAAAAACAAAAAAAACCCACTATTATTTCAAAAGCATCACCTCAAAAACCACATTTAATTCAAAAGCCAGGTTTATTTCAAAAGTCGCATTTCAAAAGCCATATTTATTTCAAAAGCCACATTTCAAAAGCCATATTTCAAAAGCCACATTTATTTCAAAAGACACACCTCAAAAGCCACATTTATTTCAAAAGCCACATTTCAAACAACACATTTCGTCCAAGAGCCACATTGATTCCAGGCCACATTTATTTCAAAGGCCACTTTTATTTCAAAAGCCACATTTATTTCAAAAGTCATACTTATATCAAAAGCCACATTTCAAAAGCCACATTTATTTCAAAAGCCACATTGATTTCAATAGCCACATTGATTTCAAAAGCACTATTATTTCAAGCCGCAACTCCAAAGAAGCATTTATTTTGAAAGCCGGGTTTATTTCAAAAGCCACATTTCAAAAGCCACATTTATTTCAAAAGCCACACCTCAAAAGTCACATTTCAAAAGCCACATTTATTTGATAAGGCATTTCAAACGCCACATTTATCTCAACAGCCGCAATTATTTCAAGCCACACTCATTTAAAAAGCCACATTTCAAACGCCATATTTCCAAAGCCACATTTCAAGTCACGTTTATTTCAAGCCACAGCACAAAAGCCACACCTCAAAAGCCACATTTATTTCAAAACGCCACATTTCAAACACCACATTTCTTTCAAGAGCCACATTGATTCTAGGCCACATTTATTTCAAAAGCCACATTTATTTAAAAAGCCACATTTATTTCAAATACCTCATTTATTTCCTGATCCACATTTCAAAAGCCACATTTATTTCAAATGCCGCATTTATTTCAAAAGCCACTATTATTTCCAAAGCCACACCTCAAAAACCACATTTAATTCAAAAGCCAGGTTTATTTCAAAAGTCACATTTCAAAAGCCACATTTATTTCAAAAGCCTCCCCTCAAAAGCCACATTTCAAAAGCCACATTTATATCAAAAGACACACCTTAAAAGCCACAACAAAAGCCACATTCGTTTCAAAAGCCACATTTCATAAGCCACATTTCATAAGCCACATTTATTTCAAAAATCAAATTTATTTAATAAGCCACTATTATTCCAAAAGCCACACCTCAAAAACCACATATATTTCAAGCCAGGTTTATTTAAAAAGCCACATTTCAAAACCACATTCATTTTAAAAGCCGCACCTCAAAAGCGACATTTCAAAAGCCACATTTATTTCAAAAGTGACACCTCAAAAGCCACATTTTTTTCAAGAGCTGCATTTAGTTCAAAAGCCATATTCATTTCAAAAGCCACATTTGAAACGCCACATTTCAAAAGCTGCATTTCAAAAAGCACGTTTATTTCATGCCACAGCATAAAAGCCACACCTCAAAAGCCACATTTATTTCAAAAGTCACATTTCGAAAAGCGCATTTCTTTCAAGAGTCACATTTATTTCAAGCCACATTCATTTCGAAAGCAAAATCTATTTAAAAAGCCACATTTATTTCAAAAGTAACATTTATTTCAAGACCAACCGTTCAAAAGCTACATTTCAAAACCACATTTCAAAAGCTACATTGAATTCTAAAGCCACATTTCAAAAGCTACATATTTTTGAAAAGCCATTTTTCAAAAGTTACATTTTATTCAAAACCCACATTTCGAAAGCCACATTTGTTTCAAAAGCCACATCTTAAAAGCTACATTTCAAAAGCCACATATATTAAAAAAAACACACCTGTAAAGCCAAATCTCAGCCACATTCATTTCAAAGGCCACACCTCAAAAGCCACATATCAAAAACACATGTACTTCAAGCCACAGCACAAAAGGCGCACCTCAAAAGCCACATTTATTTCAAAAGCCACATTAATTTCAAAAGTCACATTTATTTCAAAAGCCACATTTCAAAAACCGCATTTCTTTGAATCCACATTTATTTCAAGAACCACATTTATTTCAAAAGTAAAATTTATTTCAAGCCACATTTATTTCAAAAGCCACGTTTATTTCAAAAGCCACATCTCAAAAGCCACATTTGAAATGCCACATTGCAAAAGCCACATTTATTTCAAGCCACACCTCAAAAGCCACATTTATTTCAAAACCCACATTTATTTCAAAAACCATACCTCTGAAGCCACATCTCAGCCACATTCATTTCAAAAGCCACATTTCTTACAAAAGCCACATTTATTTTAAAAGCCACACCTCAAAAACCACATTACAAAAATCGCATTTATTTCAAGCCACAGCACAAAAGCCACAACTCAAAAGCCACATTTATTTCAAAAGCCACATTAATTTCAAGTCACATTTATTTCAAAAGCCACATATCAAAAACCGCATTTCTTTCAAGAGCGACATTTATTTCAAGAGCCACATTTGTTTCAAAAGCAAAATTTATTTCAAAAGCCACATTTATTTCAAAAGCCACATTTATTTCAAGACCAACCGTTCAAATGCTAAATGTCAAATCCACAATTCAAAAACTACAGTGATTTCAAAAGCCTCATTTCTAAAGCTACATTTTTTTTTTCAAAAGCCACATTTCAAAAGCCACATTTCTTTCAGAAGCCATATTACGAGTCACATTTATTTCAAAAGCCACATCCCAACAGCCAATTTTCAAAAGCCACATTTATTTCAAGCCACCCCTCAAAAGCCACATTTATTTCAAAAGCCACATTTCAAAAACCACACCTCTAAAGCCACATCTCAGCCACTATCATTTCAAAAGCCACACCTCAAAAGCCACATTTCTTACAAAAGCCACATCTATTTCAAAAGCCACACCTCAAAAGCAAAATGTATTTCATGTCACATTTCTTTCAAAAGCCACATTTATTTCAAAAGCCACATTCATTTCAAGTCAAATGTCAAAACCACATTGATTTCAAAAACAACATTTATTTCAAAAGCCACCATTATTTCGAAATCCACATTTCAAAAGCCAAATTCATTCCAAAAGCCACATTTCAAAATCCACATTCAAACGCCACATTTTAAAAGCCACATTTCAAAACCCACATTTATTTCAAGCCACAGCGCACACACCTGAAAAAGCCACATTTATTTCAAAAGCCGCATTTCAAACATCACATTTCTTTCAAGAGCCACATTTATTTCGTCACATTTATTTCAAAAGTCACATTTCAAAAGCCACATTTATTTTAAAAACCAAATTTATTTCAAAATCCACATTTATTTCAAAATCCACTATTATTTCAAGTCACAGCTCAAAAGCCACATTTATTTCAAAAGCTATTATTTCTAAAGCCACATTTCAAAAGCTGCATTTATTTCAAAAGCCACATTTCAAATGTCACATTTATTTCAAAAGACAAACCTCAACAACCACATTTCTTTCAAAAGCTATGTTTGAAAAGGCACATTTCTTTCAAAAGCATTTATCACAACAGCCATACCTCAAAATCCACACCTCACAAGCCCCATTAATTTCAAGCTAAATTTATTTCAAACGCCAGGTTTATTTCAAAAGCCAGGTTTATTTCAAAAGCCACATTTCAAAAGCCACATTTTTTTCAAAAGCCACATTCATTTCAAAAGCCACATTCATTTCAAAAAGCCACATTCATTTCAAAAGCCACATTCATTTCTAAAGCCAAATTCATTTCAAAAGCAACATTCATTTCAAGAGCCAAATTTAAAAAAAACACATTGATTTAAATGGCCACGTTTATTTCAAAAGCCACGTTTATTTCAAAGGCCACACCACAAAAGCGTCATTTATTTCAAAAGCCGGGTTTATTTTCAAAGCCACGTTTCTAACCCACACTTATTTCAAAAGCCACACCTCAAAAGCCACGTTTTAAAAGCCACATGTATATCAAAAGACACACCTCAAAAGCCACATTTATTTCAAGAGCTACATTTCTTTCAAAAGCCAGTTTCATTACAAAAGCCACATTCATTTCAAAAGCCACATTTGAAAAACGTCATTTCTTTCAAAAGCCACATTCATTCAAATGCCACTTTTATTTCAAGTCACATTTATTTCAAAAGCTACATATATAACATAAGTCACATTTATTTCAAAAGCCACATTTCGAAAGCCACATTTATTTTCAAAGCCACATTTCAAACGCTACATTTTTTCAAAAGCCACATATATTTCAAAAGCCACATTTCAAAAGTCACACCTCAAACCACATTTCAAACGCTACATTGCTTTCAAATGAACATGTATCTCAAATGCCACACCTCAGAGGACACATTTATTCAAAAAGCCACATTTCTTTCAAAAGTCACATTTCAAAAGCCACATTGATTTCAAAAGCCACATTTATTTCAAGAGCGACATTTATTTCAAGACCCATTTCAAAAACGACATTATTTCAAGCCACACCACGAAAGCCACATCTCAAAAGCCACGTCTTTCAAAAGCCACATTTATTTCAAAAGCTACATTTTTTTCAAAAGCCACATTTATTTCAAAAGCCACACCTCAAAAGCAAAATGTATTTCATGTCACATTTCTTTCAAAAGCCACATTTATTTCAAAAGCCACATTCATTTCAAGTCAAATGTCAAAACCACATTGATTTCAAAAACAACATTTATTTCAAAAGCCACCATTATTTCGAAATCCACATTTCAAAAGCCAAATTCATTCCAAAAGCCACATTTCAAAATCCACATTCAAACGCCACATTTCAAAAGCCACATTTCAAAACCCACATTTATTTCAAGCCACAGCGCACACACCTGAAAAAGCCACATTTATTTCAAAAGCCGCATTTCAAACATCACATTTCTTTCAAGAGCCACATTTATTTCAAGTCACATTTATTTCAAAAGTCACATTTCAAAAGCCACATTTATTTTAAAAACCAAATTTATTTCAAAATCCACATTTATTTCAAAATCCACTATTATTTCAAGTCACAGCTCAAAAGCCACATTTATTTCAAAAGCTATTATTTCTAAAGCCACATTTCAAAAGCTGCATTTATTTCAAAAGCCACATTTCAAATGTCACATTTATTTCAAAAGACAAACCTCAACAACCACATTTCTTT
Source organism: Okamejei kenojei (assembly GCA_035221665.1). Taxonomy (NCBI): domain Eukaryota; kingdom Metazoa; phylum Chordata; class Chondrichthyes; order Rajiformes; family Rajidae; genus Okamejei; species Okamejei kenojei. The sequence continues at coordinate 45,390,224 of CM069152.1, read as the reverse complement.
CAAAAGCTATGTTTGAAAAGGCACATTTCTTTCAAAAGCATTTATCACAAAAGCCATACCTCAAAATCCACACCTCACAAGCCCCATTAATTTCAAGCTAAATTTATTTCAAACGCCAGGTTTATTTCAAAAGCCAGGTTTATTTCAAAAGCCACATTTCAAAAGCCACATTTTTTTCAAAAGCCACATTCATTTCAAAAGCCACATTCATTTCAAAAAGCCACATTCATTTCAAAAGCCACATTCATTTCTAAAGCCAAATTCATTTCAAAAGCAACATTCATTTCAAGAGCCAAATTAAAAAAAAACTCATTGATTTCAATGGCCACGTTTATTTCAAAAGCCACGTTTATTTCAAAGGCCACACCTCAAAAGCGTCATTTATTTCAAAAGCCGGGTTTATTTTCAAAGCCAAGTTTCTAACCCACACTTATTTCAAAAGCCACACCTCAAAAGCCACATTTTAAAAGCCACATGTATATCAAAAGACACACCTCAAAAGCCACATTTATTTCAAGAGCTACATTTCTTTCAAAAGCAGTTTCATTACAAAAGCCACATTCATTTCAAAAGCCACATTTGAAAAACGTCATTTCTTTCAAAAGCCACATTCATTCAAATGCCACTTTTATTTCAAAAGTCACATTTATTTCAAAAGCTACATATATAACATAAGTCACATTTATTTCAAAAGCCACATTTCGAAAGCCACATTTATTTTCAAAGCCACATTTCAAACGCTACATTTTTTCAAAAGCCACATATATTTCAAAAGCCACATTTCAAAAGTCACACCTCAAACCACATTTCAAACGCTACATTGCTTTCAAATGAACATGTATCTCAAATGCCACACCTCAGAGGACACATTTATTCAAAAAGCCACATTTCTTTCAAAAGTCACATTTCAAAAGCCACATTGATTTCAAAAGCCACATTTATTTCAAGAGCGGCATTTATTTCAAGACCCATTTCAAAAACTACATTTATTTCAAGCCACACCACGAAAGCCACGTCTTTCAAAAGCCACATTTATTTCAAAAGCTACATTTTTTTCAAAAGACACATTTATTTCAAAAGCCACATTTCAAAAGCTACATTTTTTTCAAAAGCCACATGTACTTCAAAAGCCACACCTCAAAAGAAACCTTTCAAAAGCCACATTTCTTTCTAATGCCACATTTCTCACAAAGGCCACACCTCAGAAGCCACATTTATTTCAAAGGCCACATTTCAAAAGCCACATTTCTTTCCAAAGCCACATTTCAAAAGCCACATTAATTTCAAAAGCCACATTTCATGTCTCACCTCAAAAGCCACACCCGCATAGCCACATTTATTTCAAAGCCACGCCTCAAAACCACATTTATTTCAAAAGTGACATTTCATAAGCTACATTTTTTTTTCAAAAGCCACATTTATTTCAAAAGCCACATTTCAAAAGCCACATTTATTTTAAAATCCACATTTCAAAAGCCACATTTATTTCCAAAGCCACATTTTAAAACCCACATTCATTTCAAACGCCACATTTATTTCGAAAGCCATATTTCAAGTCACACCTTAAAAGCCATCCTCAAAAGCCACATTTTTTTCAGAAGCCACATTTCTTTCAATAGCCACATCTCAAAGGCCACGTTTATTTCAAAAGCCTAATTTATTTCAAAACCACATTTCTTTCAAAAGCCACACCTCAGAAGCCACGTTTGTTTCAAAAGCCACGTTTATTTCACAGAATACATTTATTTTAAAAGCCACATTCATTTCAAAAGTCACATTCATTTCAAAAGCCACATTTATTTCAAAAGCCACGTTTCTTTCAAAAGCCACAGTGCCACTTTTCCACTGAGCCCGGCCAACCTCAGGTGCCCCGTGCTGGCCATGTACCCAGAACGTATCTCTGCTGCTTCAAGGTATCTTTCCTACAGCAGGCTGGACAAAGTGACAATATTCGATGGCGGCATCACCAACGTTCAGGTCCATCTGTAAGATCAGGTCCCGACCTCTGTGCTCAGTTGCCTGACGGATGAAGTCCAATGTGGTCATGACAAAGGACATGGAGTCACTGAGTCCATACAGCAAGGAAAGAAGCGCTTCGGTCACATCGATCATGCCGACCAACATGCCCCATGTAAGCGACACACACGTCGCCTGGAACCTCGGCCTTGTAAAACTGCCTCGCAGAGCTGCAGCCCCGACCGACTGGAGAACCGGGCCCCACCGGACCACCGGGCCCAACCCAGTGTGGGTCCAGGCGAAGTTGAGGCGGCATCCGAACCGATCTCTGGACGTGACCCAGTTGCCATCGCCAGACCAGAGAGGAGGCCCGACCTACTGGAGTCTCCGACGCTGCTCCCCGACTCCCGGACCCCGAGCGTAACCACTTGCCCAATGGAGAGGCCGACTCCACGCTCCGGCTCTTGGGCCCCACCAGTTGCCGTCCCCTGCGCAAGAGTGGGAAACGAGAGTCTGCAGTGGAGAGTGAAGCAACCAGGTTTCGGGTCCCACTCCCCAGCGGACTGTTGTTATATGTACGAGCTATTGAGAACACAGGCTGAACTGTAAGCTTGAATATTTATTACTGTCAAAACAAATAAAACTGAAGGATTACAAAACATGGGGGGATGGCCCCCACCTCTCAAAACATGGAGGGGAGAGTGTCTCCCACCCCCCCCCCCCCCCCCCCCCCAGGATTTCCACCTAGGGGACTGAGGGACTGCTGTGTGCTTTGTTTTAGAACATGGAACAGTATAGTGGGGTGGAAGATTGTAACCTTCACGTGGTCTGCCCTGTTTTGACTAATGCAATCAACTCGACATGCACAAATTTTGGTCTCCTAATTTGAGGAAGGACATTATTGCTATTGAGGGAGTGCAGCGTCGGTTCACCAGGTTAATTACAGGGATGGTGGGACTGACCTATAATGAAAGAATAGGTCGACGGGGCTTTTATTCGCTGGCATTTAGAAGGATGAGAGGAGTGCTTATGGAAACACAAACCATTCTTAGAGGATTGGACAGGTTAGATGCTGGAAAAATGTTCCAGATGTTAGGGGAGTCCAGAACCGGGGGTCACAATTTATGAATGAGGGGTATACCATTTAGGAGGTTAAACTTTTTCACCCAGAGAGTTGTGAATCTGTGGAATTCTCTGCCACAGAAGGCAGTGGAGGTCAATCCACTAGAAATGTTCAAGAGGGAGTTAGATTTAGCTCTTAGAGCTGAGGGAATCAAGGGATATGGGGGGAAACCAGGGTCCACAGAACCAGGGGCGACAGTCTTAGAATAAAGGGGAGGTCATTTAAGACTGAGGTGAGAAAAAACGTTTTTACCCAGTTGTGAATTTATGGAATTCCCTGCCACAGAGGGCAGTGGAGGCCAAATCACTGGATGGATTTAAGAGATAGTTGGATAGAGCTCTAGGGGCTAGTGGAGTCAAGGGGTATGGGGAGGGCAGGCATGGGTTATTGATAGCGGACGATCAGTCATGATCACAATCAATGGCGGTGCTGGCTCGAAGGGCCGAATGGCCTCCTCCTGCACCTATTTTCTATGTTTCTATGTTTCTATGAATGGCGGTGCTGGCTCGAAGGGCCGAATGGCCTGCTCCTGCATCTATTTTCTATGTTTCTACATTTCTGTGACCCATCAGCCCACAATCTATGTGCCGAACACAATCTTTTTAAAAAAAAAATTATTAGAAGTACATATTAAAAGAAGAATATACATGTCACATACATTCTTAATATTATTAATATTAACAATTATTTCTTATTTGTACTTCTATGCATTTTTTTACTTTAATACAGGTAGGAAATGATAGAGAAAAATAAAGTAAAAATAGAAAATCATAAAGATGAATGAAGTGTTAACCAGGTTATTCATCAATGGAGATATATCTATGGTTTATTATATGTGATTCTTCATCTATTCTTTCATTCAGGCTTCAGTCAGGTTCTCGCACTGAGCCATTTTGACCCTTTAAATATTCAATAAATGGAGACCATATCCCTCTGAAATGATCCAGCTTGTCCAGGTGAAGTGTCTCCGACATTCCTGTAATCCACATTTTGATTGTGGGGGATGTAGGACCTTTCCAAAATTACAATATTAATTTTTTCCCAATTATTAAACTGTAATCGATAAAAATTCTTTGATTCTTTGTTATTAATTGATCTGTTTCTAATATTCCTAATATTATTAATTTTGAGTCAGGAACCAAATTCGTATTAACAACATTCGAAATTATCTTAAATATTTCTGTCCAAAAGTTAATAATTTTTACACAGTTTGTGAATGAGTGCATTAAATTAGCTTCTAAGTGCTGACATTGCTCACATATGGCAGATAGATTTGAAAAAAATCTATGTAATTTGGATTTTGAATAATGCAATCTATGTAACTCTTTAAATTGTATCAAAGAGTGTCTAGCATTTAACGAACAGTGGTGTATATGTTGTAAACTTTCATCCCATACTTCTGGTCTGATTATTTCACCTAATTTGTTTTCCCATAATTGCCTATATATTTCTGTCATTGGTACATCATTTTCCAATAAAATGTTATAAATATATGATATCAATTTTTCTGTGTTCGGGTGTTTATTTAGACATACATCTAAAATTTCTGTCTTTCTATTTCTAAATTCCTGTGTATTCGATGTTACATAGTCTCTGATTTGTAAATATCTAAAGTAATCTTTTGAGTGTAATCCATGAATTTGTTGTGATTTGTGAAATGAAAGAAATGAGTGTTCCCTGTAGAGATCGCCCATCTTATTAATTCCATAGTTTTTCCATTGTAAAAAACTTTGTCCATCATTGAGGGTTTAAATGTAACATTGTTTACAATGGAGAGAGCTAGTGGTATACATTCCAATTTTAATGTTTTTTTTAGTTATTTCCAGATACGTATCCCACTTTCTATTATGGGGTTTTCTCTATAGGTTTTCTTACCTAGTTTAGTATTGGCAAATAAAATCGAGCTAATTTCAAAAGGTGAACAATCTTCTTTTTCCATTTTTAACCAATTTGGTTGTTTATCTATTTCTTCCAACCAAAAGTTCATATTTTTAATATTAACTGCCCAGTAATAAAATATAAAATCTGCATATAAGGAGATTTTATTTTCAGTTTCTCTAGTTTCATACCCATATATTTCAGGATGTAATCTCACGCTTTGAGCTAATGGCTCAATTGCAAGTGCAACCAATAGTGGGGATAAGGAAAACCTTCTCTACAGCCTCGAAATAAATTAAATTTAGTTGATAACATTTGATTTGTTAGTTTTATAGCTGTTGGATTAGTGTATAATAATTTAACCCATGTAATAAACTTCTCTCCCAACTTAAAAGTTTCCATGACCGAAAACAAATAAGACCATTCCACCTGGTCAAAAGCTTTCTCCGCATCTAACGAGATGATTACTAGGTCTTTATTAATACCTCTTTTCGAATATATAATATTGAATAATCGTCTCAAGTTATATGAGGAATATCGTTTTGGTATAAATCCTGTTTGATCCGGGTGAATTAATTTATTGATCACTGTGCTTAGTCTTTGTGCTAGTTAATATTTTTTGATCAGTGTTTAAAAGAGCTATAGCTCTATATGATCCTGGATCATCCAGATCCTTGTCTAGTTTAGGTATAAGTGTTATAATAGATTCATTTAACGTTTCTGGTAGTTTCTGTTGGGTATAAATGTATTCATAGAGTGTCTTCAAACGTGGTGTAATCAGATCATAGAATGTTTTATAAAATTCCGAACCAATACCATCTGGTCCCGGAGTTTTACCATGTTTTAATGATCTGATAGATTCTTCGATTTCTTTTGCTGTTATTTCAGCGTTTAGTGATTCTCTATTTTCTAAATCCAACCTTATAGATTACATTTTTTTTAAATGCTTCTATTCCTATCTGGTTTTCTGTCGTTTTGACTGAGTATAATTTTTTATAATATTGCAAAAATCTCTCATTAATATCTTTAGGTTGTACTAGTGGTTCACCATTGTGTGATTTAATCCTATGGATTATTTTTTCTCCCTTCAATTTCCATAATTGACGAGCCAACAATTTTTGAGGTTTATTTCCAAATTCAAATTGTAATTGTTTTGTATATTGATAGAGTTTTACAACTTGATCTGCATATATTTTATTTAATTTATATTTCAATGCAGCGATATTATTATGTTTTATCCCAGTTGGATTTGCAGCGTTCTCTGTGTCTAATTGTTTAATCTCCTTTTCCAATGCCTGTTGTTCCCTCCGATTCTCTTTATTATAAAATGCTTGAGAAGAAATCATAATTTCACAGGCATATGCTTTAAAAGTGTCCCATAATAGGGAAGAAGATATTTCCGGCTTACCATTTATTTCAAAGAAAATCTTGATCTGTTCTGTAATGTATTCCTGAGTTACTTGTCCTTTAACATTTGTGGGTTAAGTCTCCATTGTCCCTGTTTTTATGTTTTACCATTTATCTTGATCATAAATGTTAAAGGTGCATGATCTGAGATTGTAATATTATGGTATTTTGAATTGTAAGTGAGTGAGATAAGTTTAGAGTCTACCAAAAAATAATCTATTCTTGAATACGTTTTGTGTACAGGTGAATAAAATGGGTATTCTCGTCCAGTTGGGTTTTCTATTCTCCAAACGTCTTTAATATTACCAGTATCCATGTATGCATTTAATAAGTCGTTGGAATGCGATTTGATTTTCCGTTGTCTTGATGATCTGTCTAAATAAGAATCTAGGGTACAATTTAAATCTCCTCCAATTATTAGGTTATGTTGTGCTAATTCCAGGATGGTATTAAATATTTTCTTAAAGAACAATGGGCAGTCAAAGTTTAGTCCGTAAACATTAACAAAAATCATTTTTTGTGGGTTTAATTCTCCTATTACAATAATATATCTACCATCACTGTCAGTTATAGTTGATGTGTGTTTAAATAAAGTACCTTTACGAAATAATATTGCTACACCTCTGGATTTGTGTGTAAAAAAAGAATGATACGCTTTATCTATCCATTTAGCTTTCAATCTATGCTCTGCATCTTTTTTTAAGTGTGTTTCTTCGATAAAAATTACATCTACTTTAAGTGCTTTTAAATGTGCTAATACTTTACCTCTCTTAATTGGTTCATTAATACCTTTAACGTTCCAACTACAAAACTTTATTCCTTCATTCCCCGTATTCATTTTTAAGTCTTGCATCTTTAGTTTAGGGTGGTCTATAATAGAGCAAATGGTTCAGTTCGACAGGCCCGACCTTACACCCGAACTCCGAATTGACGAATTTCAAGACGCTTGGATGTCTCTCACGTATATATCTCCTTTGATCTAATTTATAACCATTCAAACTTAAAATAATAATGATAGATTATAATATAAGAAAAAAACGGATAGATTAAGAAGTTAGTGATGTGCACGAAGAAGGAAAAAACTACATCTAGTATTAGTGTAGTTAGTGATAGCCATACTAACATGGCTAAACATCTACCGACTTCCGTAGTTGATGTTACAAACTTAAGCAGCTCCATGGTTTCTTAAAATTATTATTCCATAACAGTATTTTACCGGGGATATTAAATTCTGAAGTATTCGGGTACCATTAGTCGGGATTGTGAGGATACATATATTTAAAACATATTTAAAAATATAATTAAAAAAAGAAAGGAAAGGGAGGAAAAAATATTTTAAAAAAGGGTTCCAAGGAGGACATACATATGAAATCAAACTTTATATTCAGCGCAATTATAATTACTATTTATATGATTCTAAATAATTCAGTTATGATTAAGTATTAGTCATTAATGATAATTATTAACTCCAATTGGTAATGGTACCACGCTATAGTTTTAGTATTTATTAGTTATTTGTATTAATAGTGCTATTATTCTAATTATTAGTATCCATGGGAGAGTTTCCAATCCGCATCTTTCTCCAGCATCTTTCTCCAGCTTCCTTAGACAAGTCCTTAGTTCCATCCAATCCTGAAAAGTCAGTTTATTCCTTGATGTAGTTCGATTTTAAAGATATTATTCAATCTTCCACTTGATCCTTAGTCTTCTGGGCAAAGTCCAGTGCTTCCACAGGGTTGGTGAAAAAATGTTGTTTCTGATTGTAAGTGACTCTTATGGTAGCTGGATACCTCAGACCATACTTCAAATTCTTCACTTCCTTCAAAATTCTTTTGGTCTCGTTAAACGCGTTTCGTTTCCTGGAAACCCCTGCTAGATAGTCTTGATAAATACTGATCTTATCTCCTTCATATATAAGATTTCTGCTTCTTACAATTTTTTCCATCATCTCCTCAAGAACATAGACATACTGGACTTTTATTATCATTTGTCATGGAGGGGCATCATGTCTTGTCTGACGACTCATCACTCTGTGTGCTGGAGCAAGTAAAGGTTTTTGATCCAGAGATAAAACTTTTTGCAGTAAGTTTGCAGTAAATTCTCGGGGATCTTGATTCGCCTCTCTCCCTTCTTGAATACCCACAATTCTTAGGTTCTGTCTTCTCTGGCGTCCTTCCAATTCAGTGCATTTATCAGTTATTTTGCCCAGTAGTTCAGATAGACGTTGATTTTCTCTGATGATTTTTTCCGCAGTCCGAGCATTTGTTTTGGCTATCTCCTCAAGGTTCTTTATGGCTGTCGTCTGTTAATTCAGTATTTGTTCCACGGGATCCAGCTTTTCCTCAAGATCTGTTACCACCTTTCTGATTTTAACATTTGCCTCTTTTGTCATGACTACAGCTTGTTCAGTCAGTATTTCTGCAGTTTCCTTCCTCAGTTTGTCCGATAGATCCGTAACCATGGAATTAATTTCAGGCTTTAACTCCATCATCTCCTCCTTGATTTTTTCTATTTCTTCCTTGAAATTCATTTTCTTTAATTCTTCATTCGTTTTTGCATGTTCAGTCTTTAATTCCAGCTTTATTTCATCCTTTAAATTTGCAGTTTCTTGTGCAATAAAAGTTCTGAGATCTTCACTTTCCGATTTTTTCGTTGTTTTTTTCGATACATCTTCTTGGGATAGTGCCCTACCTGAGCCCGAGGCTTCAATCGGGCCTTTTTCTTGTTCTGCCAGTTTCTGCCTAGTAACTCGACTTTTCGGTTTTTCAGCGAGGGGGCTGCGCTGCATAGACATTGCAAGTCGCGCGCCTGATGACGTCACTCACGGCAGTCGGTACAGAAGCAGCAGGTAGGTCATTTTCTCCCCGTTTTTTTCAGCGTTTTCTCAAGGAGCTGGTTGGCGTTGCTCCCTAGCCCTCCATGGCGCCACCGGAAGTCGCGCCGAACACAAGCTATGTGCCGATAATCTAATCTCATCTGCCTGTACGTGCTCCATGTCCATGTTTACCTTGTGCATCCATGTGTCTGTTTATAAGCTTCTTAAACCTCACTATGGTAGTTTCCTCCACCACCACCCTTGTCAATGCGTTCCCGGGTCTCAACACTCTCTTCCTCTTTAAAGTGCGTTGTTGACATGATGCCAAAGTAAACAGATCTCATCTGTCTTCACATGATCCACATCTATCCATCCCTTGTATTCCACATGCCTTCTAAATGCATCTCAAACGCTATTGTGTTTGATTCCACTCCACTCACCACTCAGGGTGTAAACAAAACTTGCTCTGCACGTCTCCCTTTAACTGTCCCTCCCTTTGACCTTCATGTGATGCACTCTAATATTTCACATTTTTCAGTGAAATGTTTCTGACCGTCTACAATTTCATTTCCTCTCACAATTTTATAATCTTCCATCGTGTCTCCTTCCCCTCAATGTCCCAGCCGAACGCAATCAGATGAAGCAATCCAAGTCTGCCCAACCTCTCTTTATAGCTGTGTGTAAGAAGGAACTGCAGATGATGGTTCAAATTGAATATAGACACAAAAGGTTGAAGTAACTCAACGGGACAGGCAGCATCTCTGGAGTAAAGGAATGGGTGACGTTTCGAGTCTGAAGAAGGTTCTCGACCAGAAATGTCACCCATTCTGGACATTCATCTGAAGAAGGGTTTCGGCCTGAAACGTTGCCTATTTCCTTCGCTCCATAGATGCTGCTGCAACTGCTGAGTTTCTCCAGCACTTTTGTCTACCCATTCCTTCTCACCTGAGATGCTGCTTGTCCCGCTGTTACTCCAGCTTTTTGTGTCTATCTTTATAGCTAATACCTTCTAATCTAGTCATTATTCTGGGCAACCTCATCTGCACGCTCTACAAAATTTCCACCTACGTTTTATAATGGGACGACCAGAACTGCATGAATAACTCAAAAAGTGGCCAAACCCAAAGTCGCCTAAAGATGCATCATGACTTCCCATCTCTTATACTGAAAGCATTGATCAATGAAGGCAAGATGACCGTATGCCTTCTTTAGCACTTTATCTACTTGCGTTGCCACTTTCAGGAAGCTGTTAATTCAGACTCCGGCATCCCATTCTACACTTCCGTGCTGTTTAGGGTCTTGTTATTAATAATAATCTTTGCCCTTTTTCTCCCATTTCTGTAACGTATACTTTGACAACCTTCCCCACAGTCCCCAATCCCAGGAATCTTTGTCATCAGCAAATTTAATTAACCAGCCCGTCGACATTAACGTCCAATATATATATTAATCCCTATGGAACTCCACTGGTCACAGGCGTACAGCTTGAATAACGCTCTTCCAGAACAACCCTCTGTCTTCTATCAGTAAACTAGTTCAGAATCCATACGAACAAGTCATTGTGAATCCCATGGATCTTCATATTTTTGGATCACCAAACCATGTGGGACTTCATCAAATGCCCCTAAATCCATCTCCAAAATATCCACCACCAGATGCTCATTAATCACCTTCCTCACCTCGTCAGAAAACTCCATCAAGTTAGTGAGATAGAACATACAAGTCAAAAGAATGATTCGGCATACAAGGGTAGGGCACACACTATAATTGCTAGAGAGTGTTCATGAATTAAGGGACTTTGGAGTACAATGGTCGGGTGCGGACATTGACAATAGGGAGTGTTTGGAACAGAGTGACCTCGATGTAGAAGGGTAGGACACACACACCATGAATGATGAGGACCAATAAGGAACGCAGATGCTTCGGTGAACAAGGGTACGAGACACACATTCAACGGACTGGTGTATTGACTGACAAATTGCCACACTGTCATTCACAAACACACACTTGCATGCTCTCACACACTCAAACTAACATAATCAGTTCCTGTCACAAACACAGTTTCACATTCAGAAAGTATTCAGACCCCTTTACCTTTTCCACATTATGTTACGTTACGGCTTTATTCTAAAATTGATTACATTCTTTTCTTAAGGTCAATCTACACACAATACCCCATAATAAAAACAGGTGTTTAGAAATTGTTGCAAAGTAATTAAAAATAAATAACTGAAATATCACATTTACATAAGTATTACAACCATTTACTGTGTACTTTGTTGAGGCATCTTTGGCAGCGATTACAGCCTCAAGTCTTCTTGGGTATAAATCTACAAGCTTGGCACACCTGTATTTGGGTAATTTCTCCCACTCCTCTCTGCAAATCCTCTCAAGCTCTGTCAGGTTGGATGGGGAGCGTCCAGACTCTGGCTTTGCCACTCGAGGACATTCACAGACTTGTCACAAAGCCACTCCTGCGTTGTCTTGGCTGTGTGCTTAGGGTCGTTGTCCTGTTGGAAGGTGAACCTCCACCTCAGTCTGAGGTCCAGAACACTCTGGAGCAGCTTTTCATCAAGGATCTCTCTGTACTTGGCTCTGTTCAGCTTTCCCTTGATGCTGACCAGTCTCTCAGTTCCTGCTGCTGAAAATCATCCCCACAGCATGATGCTGCCACCACCATGCTTCACCGTAGGTATGGTATTGGCCAGGCGATGAGCGGTGCCTGGTTTCTTCCTGACGTGACGCTTGGTATTCAGGCCAAAGAGTTCAATCTTGGTTTCATCATAACAGAGAATCATGTTTCTCATGCCTTTTGGCAAACTCCAAGCGGGCTGTCATGTTCCATTTACTGAGGAGTGGCTTCCGTCTGGCAACACTACCATAAAGCCCTGATTGGTGGAGCGCTGCATATACAGTTTGCCTTCAGGAAGGTTCTCCCATCTCCACAGAGGAACTCTGGAGCTCTGTCAGAGTGACCATCGGGTTCTTGGTCACCTCCCTGACCAATTCCCTTCTCCCCAATAGCTCAGTTTGTCCGGGCGGCCAGCTCTATAATAATCCAAAGTTCTTCCATTTAAGAATGACGGAGGCCACTATGCTCTTCGGGACCTGCAATACTGCAGACATTGTTCTATAACCTTCCCAGATCTGTGTCTCCACACAATCCTGTCTCAGAGGTCTACGGATAATTCCTTCTTGGTTTTTGCTCTGACATGTGCTGTCAACTCTGGGACCTTATATAAACAGGTGTGTGCCTTTCCAAATCATGTCCAATTATTTTAATTTACCACTGGTGGACTGCAATCAAGTTGTAGAAACATCTCAAGGATAATCAATGGAAACAGGATTGTTACAAGCTCAATTTTGAATGTCATAGCAAAGGGTCTGAATACTTATGCAAATGGGATATTTCAGTTATTTATTTTTAAGTCGTCAACTAAAAGTTCTAAACACCTTTTTTCGCTTCTTTATTCTGAGGTTTTAGGCATAGAATGATGATAACAAAAATGAATGTAATTATTTTAAATTAAGGCTGAATGTAACAAAATGTGGAAAAAGTGAAGGATTCTGAATATTTTCTGAATGCACTGTGCATTGTCACTTGCACACATTCACTCACACTCACCCCAGCGCTTGCACACAGACACGTACATCCACACACATACTCACACGAACACACTCGTGCTCAGAAACGCACACTCAAACACTCACACCCACATTCCCCCACACAGTCCAAGATGCACATTCACACACCGTTCCGTGCATGCACTTACATGAGCTCACCCTCGCATTCATACAGTCGCACCCATCCACAGACACAAACAGTTTAGAATAACACACGCACACGCACACTCACATAGCCACAAACACACTGCATCATGCACACACAGTCACAGACTCTCACGGTCTCACACACTGCCATCTACTCACTCACGCATTATTATTCACACACAAACATTTACTCACACTCACCCACACACGAACATGCTCACAAATTCACACACTGACAAACACATCCATGTGAACTCACATATTCACACATTAACACACACACACACATATTCACACTCATGCACAAACACTCGGACACTCACACATTGTCACTCCCAAAACAAACACATGTGCACATACAGTCTCATTTCCATACTCACATTAACGCACACTCAAAAACACAGTCACACATAGAGTCACACACTCACAAGCACTCAAACTGTCACATGATACACATACACAAATTCTCACACTCTCATGTTCTTGCACATACACACCTTCCTACACACTTATACACTCTCACATACTCACACACATGTATATTCACACACACTCAAACTCACCTACTCTCACAGTGACACATTCTCACTCACAAACATATTCTCCCACTCACACTCATATTCACACACTCTGGCACACTTGCACACTTGCACATACTCTCACACACTCACTTTGCACCTACAGAACTTCACGGCTTAATCATAGACTGAAACAAAGTACCCTGAGGCCTTGTTCATCGGTATGGGAGTAAAGAGGTCCTTCTACAGTTTTACAGGGCCTTGGTAAGACCACACCTGGATATTGTGTGAGGTTTGGCCCGCTAATTTGAGGAAGGGCATCCTTGCCATTGAGTGAGTGCAGCGTAGGTTCACGAGATTAATCCCCGGGATGGCGGGACTGTCATATGAGAAAGATTGGAAAGAAGAGAGTGCTTATAGTCACTGGAATTTAGAAGAATTAATGAGGATCTTATAGAAACATATAAAATTATAAAAGGACTAGATGAGCTCGATGCAGGTAAAATGTTCCCAATGTTGGATGAGTCCAGAACCAGGGCCAACAGTCTATGAATAAAGGGGAGGATATTTAAAACTGAGATGAGGAAAAGCGTTTTCACCCAGAGAGATGTGAATTTGTGGAATTCTCTGCCATAAAAGACAGTGGAGGCACTGCATGAATTTTTAGAGAGTTAGATAGAGCTCCTGGTGCTAGCGGATCAAGGGGCATGTGGAGAAGGCAGGCAGGTGTTACTGATTATCGATGATCAGGCATGATCACAATGAATGGCGGTGCTGGCCCGGAGGGCCGAATGGCCTCCTCCTGCACCTATTTTCTATGTTTATATCATAGGTGGGGACGTGAATCAATCCGACCCCCACAGTGAGGATCACGACAGAAGCCTCCTCGTGGCGATCCCCGGTAACGATGACAAGATGCACTTGTTGACGCGTCGGGTGACCAATTCTGTCAACATGTTGGATGACGACAGAAGCCAACAGTGCGCGACACGTGGTCTGACGCACGAGCGAACGAACCTCCACGGTGCGCTATCAAATACTGTCAATATATCCTCTGTCCAAGCAGTGACCCAACCATCATAGACGCCTAACGTGCCATTCCCAGACGGCACTTTGGAAACTCTGACCACCTGTCTGTGCTTCTGCTCCCCGCCTACAAGCTGAACCGGGACGATCATACAGCGCTGATCTGAGGAAACAGATGAATCAATTGCGACTGCTCTGGGTCGGTGCTTTGGTCCATTATCCAGGACCCTGCAGATGAGCTGAATAACCCACTGATGGCACAAGTCCAGCAATGCCGAGCGGTACAAGAATTATATTTACCACCCGTGCAAATCCATTGCGGATGCCAGGAGTGGAGTCCAGGCCAAGCTGGACTCCCGGAATAACCACACGGACACAGGTGGATTGTAGCAAGACATGAATACCACAGCGAGATACAAAGTGATGTCTGGCAGTTTCACGGGCAGTAACACATCTCTCCCTATGAGCCCAATAAACTCTGCGCTCACTTAGGTACAAGAGGGAAGGTGTTACTGGACAGGGAAGGGAGTGAAGGGGAGAGCAGAGGGAGAGAATGAGAGCGGGGTGATGTGGAGATAGGGTTGAGAGAGACAGCGAATAGGGGCGAGTTTTATCTATGAATTGGGTAGGGATGTTGCTCGTTGTTTCAATGTGGGTGATCAAGGAGACGTTGTTGGGTATATTTAGTCCTAGGAATGTGACGTTCTCAACCATCTCTACGTCGGCACCGTCAATGCAAGCTAGAGTATGTGTATCGCTTCACTTCCTGAAGTTGATCACCATCTCCTCTGTCTTGTTGACATTGAGATGAAGGGTTGTTGTCTCGACACCAGGACGCATAGTTCTCAATTTCCTTTCCTGTAATCCGACTCATCATTATTTGATATCTGGACCACAACGGTGGTGTCGTCTGTGAATTTGAAGATTGAATTAGATTTGTGCATGGCTGCATTGTCATGGATGTACAAGGAGTAAAGAAGGGGGGTGAGAACGTAGTCTTGTGGAGCACTAGTGTTGAGGATTATCGTGGAGGATGATTTGTCCCCTATCCTCCCTGACGGGGTCTGTTGGTCAAGAAGCTGAAGACCCAGTTGCAGAGATAACTGTAAGTACCATGAGTTTAGTGACGAGCTTGGATGGGATAATGGTGTTAACGGCAGAGCTGTAGTCTACGAATATGAGTCTGATGTAGGTGTCTCTCTTATCCAGGTGCTCCAGGGATGAGTGTAGGGCCAGAGAGACGGCATCGTCCGTGGACCTGTTGTGGAGGTAGGTGAACTGCAGTGGGTCAAGGCTGCTTGGTAGACTGGATTTAATGAGTTCCATAACTAGCCTCTCAAAACATTTCATGATGGTGGATGTCACGTCCAATGGACGGTAGCGTTTAGACGCAAGCTCTTTCTTTTCTTTGGCACTGGGACGATGGTGGTCTTCTTGAAGCAGATAGGTACCTCGGAACTGGGTAGGGAGAGATTAAAGATGTCCGTGGATATTCCCGCTAGCTGCTCCACGCAGCTGCACAGGACACGGACAGGAACTCTCTCTGGGCCAGTTGCGTTCCGTGGGTTCACCCTCACGAAGGCTGATCAAACCTCTGCTACTTTACCCTGGGGAGATGCACACTGGTCTGAAGGGCCAGGCATCACCACCCTGTTAGCCTTCTGCTCGAAGCGAGCTTAGAAAGCATTCAGTTCATCGGGTAGGATCGCACTATCACCAATGAAGTTGCCCGACCTCGCTTTCCAGCCAGTTACCTTATCAGACCATGTCACATTCTATAGGTGATTATACTGGGACTCGTGTTTTTCCAGGTATTTTCTCTTGGCATCTTTGATGGCTTTCCGCAAATCATAGCGGGACATCTCTGGATAGTTTCACTTGTATGCTGCAGACTTGTCCTTAACCTGCTAATGTACCACATGCTTCATCCATGGTTTTCAGTTGGTGAACGCTCAGCGGGTCAGGCAGCGTCTCTGGAGAGTAGGAGCAGTGATGTTTCGGGTCGGGGCCCGACACTGTTGGGCATTGATTTGCTGTTCTTGTCGGTGGCTGCAATTGATCGCTAAAGTTCGTTTCCATCAGTTTGCCCGGTAAGGTTTTCAGATAAATAGTCGGTTGTACCCTGTGGTTTGTCTCAATTGTTTTTGCTAAAGTAGTCTAATAAGCATCTTCGCACTATCTCCAAAGTAAAATCCGCGCCAACAATGGAAACGATACCATGTGCGGACCTCCAGCATCTAAACTTAGCTGTTTAGTGAAGGTGGGTCAACGTTTGCCAAGTCACGTCTGATTCGATGGATTGTGGTTTATTGAAGTTTAGTTTAGTTTAGTTTAGAGACGGCGCGGAAAGAGGCCCTTCGGCCCATCGAGTCCACCTACACACACTAGGGACAACTTTCAATTATACCAAACCAAATAACCTACACACCTGTTAAAGAAGGAACTGCAGATGCTGCAGAATCGAGGGTACACAAAAGGCTGGAGAAACTCAGCGGGTGCAGCAGCATCTAAGGAGCGAAGGAGATAGGCGACGTTTCGGGTCGAGACCCTTCTTCAGACCTGTACGTCTTTGGTAGTGTGGGGGGAAACCGGAGCACCCGGAGAAACCCCACGCAGGTCACGGGGAGAACGATCAAACTCCGTGCAGACAGCACCGTGGTCAGGCTCGAACCCAGGTCTCTTGCTCTGTGAGGCAGCAACTCAACCGCTGCGCCACCGCTGCATGAAGTGGAACCTTTGCCGCGGGGAACAGACATTGGGACGGTTCTGGTTTGATTCACAGAAAACGTCAGTGTGCCGGGCGGTAAGTGGACGCGGTGTGTGTTGCTGCAACATTATAGGGCAGACAACAGGTGTTGGGCCTGGTCTAGATATGTCGGGCCGTGCAGCGCAGTGTAGCTTCACTGTACATAACAGCGGCTGGCTGTTGTCCAGGTAATTGTGTGTTTGACCTGAACCCTGAATCAGTTTCACACCAGGCACCGACATTGTTCATTACAGCTGCGATCGGCAGCGCACATAGAAAACCTCGTCGAGTAGTGGTGAGTTTCACAAACGTCGCTTTATCCAAGACCCTTGCTGTACGCACTGGGAAATACTGAGAGAACACGAAGTATTTCATTGTTATCAGAACACAATGGGTACATGTGGATTATGTACTTTCCAAATACTTCATCAGTTATCAATGTCTCTTTGTCCTTCTTTCATCCTTCTCCTTTAACCCATAACGTTATTTAACTTTCTCTCCCTGACAATTATTAAGAAAACCATTCTCCCATTTATCTGACACATAGATGCAATGAGCGACGGCTCTATTTCGTGAGCTAGACGCGGGAAGAAGAACGGTCCTGACCCAAGTCCTGAGCATTTGGTTATTAAAGGATTCACCCCCTCCTTCCATTCTCCACCACGAATATGTCCCTTAAATACTACCCAACCCATTCATTTTAAAAGCTTCACAGAACAACCAGTTAAGTTTAGTAACCAAGTCCAGTTCTATCATTCTTCTATTGCACTAATTCAACATTCACGTGCACGTCACGCTACATCCGGGATTTAGAAGGATGAGGGGATCTTCATAAAATTATAAAAGGACTGGACAGGCTAGATGCAGGAAAAATGTTCCCTATGTTGGGCGAGTCTAGAACCAGGGGCCACAGTCTTAGAATAAAGGGGAGGTCATTTAAGACTGAGGTGAGAAAAAACATTTTCACCCAGAGAGTTGTGAATTTGTGGAATTCCCTGCCATAGAGGGCAGTGGAGACCAAATCACTGGATGGATTTAAGAGAGAGATAGATAGAGTTCTAGGAGCTAGTGGAATCAAGGGGTATGGGGAGAAGGCAGGTTATTGATTGGGGACGATCAGCCATGATCACAATGAATGGCGGTGCTGGCTCGAAGGGCCAAATGGCCTCCTCCTGCACCTATTTTCTATGTTTCTATGTAACGGGGATTTAAATTTGCTTCCATCATCTGTTTTTGTTTGCACTTTTCAAACTATCGATTGTGCAAGCACTATGTCCCGGCGGGCCATGGCGTGTCTACATTGAGACCTCCGGGAAGTTGTCACCATATGATTGGGAGAGCTCTGCCGTCACTGGGTGATTTCATCCAGTCAGAAAATGTTGGAAAACTACGGCTTCCCGAAAATATTCTACATCATCATTGCGGTGATTGGTGTTCCTGGTACGTGACTGGAACTGCTCAATCATTGTTAGTGTGAGCACCTGTCGGTCTTGGCTTCATTTTTCCAACAGATATATTTGGTAGTTTGGTGTTTAGAGTCACAGAGTGGTACAGTGTGGACACAGGGCCTTCGGCCCAACATGCCCACGCTGGCCAACATGTTTGAGCTACACTAGTCCCACCTGCCGCATTTGGTCCATGTTCCTGCAAACCTGGCCTATCCATGTACCTGTCTAAATGTTTCTTAAACGTTGCGATCGTACCTGCCTCAACTGCCCCCTGTGACGTGACACACAAGGAACCTTTGATGCGAGAATCTTGAGAAAAGCCCAACGTGCTGGAGGGGCTCAGCAACGTGGAGGGAAAGGAAAGGTGACCTGTCGGGTGAGATCTTTCAGTCTGAAGAAGCATCCATTCGAAGCTCCTTTTGTCTCCTTTAGTTTAGTTTAGTTTAGTTTAGAGATCCGAGTCGGTCGAGTCCGCGCCGACCAGCGATCCCCGCACATGAACACTATCCTACACGCACTAGGGACAAGTTACACTGATACTAAGCCAGTTAACCTACACCTTTGGAGTGTACGTCTTTGGAGTGTGTGAGGAAACCGAAGATCTCGGAGAAAACCCACGCAAGTCACGGGGAGAACGTGCAAACGCCGTACAGACAGCACCCGTGGTCGGGATCGAACCCGGGTCTCCGGCGCTGCAAGCGCTGAGCAACTCCACCGCAGCTCCTTCTCATATCGCCGGTGCCTCCATTAGATCGCCACAGATTGTGTTCCAAATTGCAGCCGCTCCCTGGGTAACAAAACAATCTTCTACCGATCCCTTTGAACCCTCTCTCACCTTATAAATGCTCTCTGACTGTAAAATAGTAATAGGCAACGATATCTGTATCGGCCTGGCTGTATCCTCAATGAAGATGGACACAAAATGCTGGACTAACTCATCGGGACAGGCTGCATCTGTGGAGAGAAGGAATGGGTGACGATTCGGGTCGAAAACCTTCTTCATACTGAGACCCAGGGGAGAGGGAGTCTCGACATATGGAGGGTAAAGTGTGAAAACGGCAGGTCAAAGCAGACGCTGTTATGGAAATGAAGACACACAATGATGGACTAACTGAGACGGTTCAGGCAACTGAGACCCGCCGAGACCTACATGATCACCCGGTTGCTAAACACTTTAACTCCCCCTCCCATTCCCACACTGACCTTTATGTCCTGGTCCTCCAATTTGCGTTGCGCCCCATCTGACAGTGGAGGAGGCCCAGAACAGAAAGGACAATGTGGGAATGGGACGGGGAGTTTAGCAACCGGGAGATCAGGTAGGTTTAAGTGGACTGAGCGGAGGCGTTCAGCGAAAGGATTGCAGAGGCTGCGCTTGGTCTCGCCGATATATAGGAGCCACACCTGGAACAGCGGATACAGTAGATGAAGTTGGAGGAGGTGCAAGTGAACCTCTGCCTCACCTGACAGGAGTCGGGGTCCTTGGACAGAGTCGAAGGAAGAGGTAAAGTGACAGGAGTTGCATCTCCTGCGGTTGCAGGGGAAGGTACCTGGGGACGGGATGGTTTGGGTGGGAAGTTGGTGGAGTTAATCAGGGAGTTGCGGAGGGAACCGTCTCTGTGAAAGGTGGAAAGCGGTGGAGATGGTGAGTTGTCAATAGTGACTATCTCATCCCTTTCCACCCAAACCACTCCGTCCCCTGCAACTGCAGAAGATGCAACACCTGGCACTATACCTCCTCCCTCGACTCTGTCCAGGAACCCCGACAGTTCTTTCAGGTTCGGCAGAGGTTCACTTGCACCTCCTCCAACCTCATTTACTGTATCCATTAATCAAGATGTGGACTCTTATACATCGGCGAGACCAAATGTGGAAGGGCAGCTCGTTACGTTGAACTCCAACGCTCAGTCCGCCTGAACTTACCTGTTCTCCGGGTTGCTAAATACTTTAATCCTCCTTCCCATTCCCACACAAACCTTTCTGTCCTCCTCCACTGTCAGAGAGAGGTTAAACACAAATTGGAGGAACAGCATCTCATATTTCGTTTGAGCAGATTAGACCCCAGTGGTAAGAGTTTTGATTTTTCTAACTTCAAGTAACCCGGACATTAGAATAAGGGGTAAGTCATTTAGAACGGAGACGAGGAAAAACGTTTTCACACAGAGAGTTGTGAGTCTATGGAATTCTGTGCCTCAGATGGCGGTGGAGGCTGGTCCTCTGGATGCTTTCTAGAGAGAGCTAGAACTCTTAATGATAGTGGATGATCAGCCATGATCACATTGAATGGCGGTGCTGACTCGAGGGGCCGAATGGCCTACTCCTGCACCTATTGTCTATTGCCTATTATCTAGTGTCCCCCTCGCGCAGAATCCCCCCCCCCATCCCCCCCCCCCCCCCCCCACGTCTCACCAGCTTCTCGCGTTCTCCCAACAAACAGCTAACAACGGTTGTTTCCTTTATCATCGTTACTTACTTTGCAAATCTTTCATTCATTGTTCTTTATCTCTCCACATCACCGTCTATATCTCTCTTTTCCCTTATCCCTAACCGGCCTGAAGAAGGGTCTCGGCCCGAAACGTCACCCATTCCTTCCCTCCAGAGATGCTGCCTGTCCGGCCGTGTTATTCCAGCTTTTTGTGTCTATTCGGTTTAAACTAGCATTTGTAGTTCCTTCCTACACATGACACATATGTATATTTTACTTCTGCAAATTACAAGTTCATTGTTCCATCTCGGGGGCTTAATGGAATAAAATACCTTGCCTTTTACTGAGCATTCTGGTAGTGCATGTGGTGGCGATTGTGATCTTGTCCCGGGGAAAGTGCGCCCTCTCCACCTGCACCACTCGCTACCTGGTGGCCATGGCAGCGGCCGATCTGCTGGCTGTCGCCACCGCGGTCATACAGAGACGGATCAGCTTCTACTCCCCGGATCCTTTCTGGATATCTATCCAATCTGCAGCGTTATCTGTGTCCTCATGTGTGTGTCCAAAGATTGCTCTGTCTGGTTCACCGTCATGTTCACCTTTCACCGCTTTGTCCTCATATGTTGCCAGAAGCTGAAACCAAAATATTGCAGCGGGAAAACTGCGGCATTGGTTCTGGCAACAACCGGCCTCGTGCTGTGTCTGAAAAACGTTCCCTTCTGCTTTATATCTGAACCTCGAGAGATAATTAACCATGTGCCTTGGTACTGTGAGACTAAATCAAGCTATTATTCTACACAAGGCTGGGTGGTATTTAGTTGGTTTGATCAAATTGTGACCCCATTGTTTCCATTTTATTTGTCAACATCCTGACAGTCCGGCACATCTCGGGTCCGTAAGGGGCTGAGGGGACCGAGCAAAGGAGAGAAGCGCAGTGACCCGGAGATGGAGAGCAGAAGGAGGTCTGTGGTTTTACTCTTCACCATATCAGGCAGTTTTATCCTTTTGTGCTTAACAGTTGTCCTTGGTTGCTTATATTACAGCATTGCATGAACTAATCCGAATGAGTACAATGAATCCGAGTATATCTTTGGCCATCTCTGATATATGCTGCACAACTTAAGTTTATGCACAAACACATTTATTTACGGGGTGACGCAATCAAAATTCAGGCAGCAGCTTATGAACGTGGTGAAAAATGCAATGACTTCTCTATTTCAAATCATTAATAAACGAAAGCTGTAAACACGGACAAGCGAAGAGGCGCGGCGGGGCAAGATGATAACCGTATTTAATTCAGGGCATCCCATGATTTGCAAATATTCCGATAACGCCAATCGCACTGAACGAAATACGGTAATATTTGTGAATGGCATTTAGAATCTACTCTAACGTCAACCCTGCAAATTCAATAAAGCAACCTTCCTCCGACCTTGTACTCCTTGGTTAATCTATCCCTTTCCTCCCAGCCCGCTGCCAGCCCAGGTACCTCCCCAAGCACCAACAGGAGATGTAATACCTGTACTCACACCTTCTCCGTCGCCTCCACCAAGAGCCCCAGCGCCCCTTCCATGGGAGACAGGGGTTCACGTGCATCTTATCCACAACATTCAGTGTCCCCGATGTGGCTCCCTTAACATCGGCGACACCAAGCGCATCCGAGGCGAACATTTCACCGAACACTTGCAGTCGGTCCACCATGGGCTGCCGGATCTCTCGGTTGCTAACGATGTAAACTCCCATCCCCATTCCCATGTCGACTTTTGTCCTGGGCCTCCTCCGTTCCCAGAGTGGGGTCACAAGCAAACTGGAGGTGCAGCACCTCATATTCCACTTTGGCAGCTTACAACCCAACGGAATTGTGGATAGGTATATGGACGGGAAGGGAATGGAGGGGTATGGTCTGAGTGCAGGTAGATGGGACTAGGGGAAAACAAATAGACTGGAAGGGCCGAGACGGCCTGTTTCCGTGCTGAATTACATGGTTATATATTATATGGTTATATGTTACATATGGAATGAACACTGACTCGTCCAATTTTGAGTAGTACCCACTAACCCCTCTCTCGTCCTGTAACCCCATTCCAGCAACACTAATTTCTTCAATCTGCCTGCCTATCTTCTCACCCCCCTCCTCCCTCACGGACCTCCCCCACGGACCTCCCCCACCAATATCCCTTTATATTTCACATCCCCTCCCCGCCCCCCCCCCCCACCCCCCCCCCCCCCCCCCTCCCGCCACCCCCCCCCCCCCCTCGCCACCCCCCCCCCCCTCGCCACCCCCCCCCCCCCCCCGCCACCCCCTCGCGGGAGGGTGAAGGAGGTGCAGAGGTTGCAGGGTGATAAGCACGGACACAAAGGATACAGGGAACTGGAAGGTGATAATTGGAAGCACTGAAGCGAGAGATAAAGGGCAGATGGAGGAGGGGAACCTGGTGGGTGCAATGGATGAGCAGTCGGCGGATGGAATGTAAGGGGATGAAATTGGGCCCTAAGTGGCAGGAAGAGAGAGCGAGAGAGAGAGAGAGAGAGAGAGAGAGAGAGAGAGAGAGAGGAGAGAGCAGAGAGTGAGAGAGAGAGAAGAGGGAAAGGGACGGAGAGAGAGAGGAGGAGGAGAGAGCAGAGAGAGAGAAGAGAGAGAGGGAGAGGGAGAGAGAGAGAGAGAGAGAGAGAGGTGGTGTCTCTCTGCTCCGATGGCTGCGAAGTTTCGAATCATCCTTTTTAATGTTTTTGCCAAATGAAGAGGGACAGAGGCAGTGGAATTTCATAGTTTGACTTAACGTCGGACTGCAGAAACTTTCCTTTGTTAAAGGATTTCACCATTTAGTGAGGAATTCCAGCGTTCTTCTGGAGTGCGGTGGGAGCGGCAGTGTCTGGCGGATTGCCAATCGTGCCTGGAGAGGGAAAGAGACGGTGTTCATGCCGTTTCTAGCACCGTGACGGCTCCAATACCGTTTTGCCCAGAGCAGGCGCCTGGGCTTAAACGAAAAGAAGGTACAGTTCGCACGGCACGGAAAGCCTGTGAAAAGCCTGACATGAGCTGCTCTCGGCTACTTCCACACTTGGCAAAGATTGGAGAAGTGCGGTCCAGGCCCTGGAGTGACCCGAGTCTTAAAGCGATCCTGAGTTTCAAGAGGCGGGTGTTCATGAAGGTGGGAATGGGGTCGGGCGCAGGTGGGGAGCTTCGTCCTGGAGCATATAGATGCCCCCTACCACGTGTGTCGGAGTTGGGAGGGGAAGGAACTGCAGGATGCAGGTTTAAAGGGAAGATTGACAAAACAAGCTGGGTTAATTCAGCGGGACAAGCAGCATTTCTGGAGAGGAGGAATGGGTGACGTTTTGGGTCGAGACCCTTCTTCAAACTGAGTCACGGGAAATGGAAACGAGAAATATAGACGATGATGGTGAGAGACCTTCGTTCAGTCCGCCTGGACCTACCTGACCCCCCGTTGCTGATCAATTTAATCATCCTTCCCATTCCCACACCGACCTTCCTGTCCTCGATCTCCCCCATTGTCAGTGTGAGGCTAAACGCAAATTGGAGGAACAGCATCTTATATTGGGCAGCTGACGAATATAGGATTGGTACGAACATAGACTTCTCTAACTTCAAGTAAACCTGCCATTCACTCTCTCTCCATCCCTCCCCCACCCAAGTCGCACCAGCTTCTCGATTTCAGCCAACAAACAGCTCCTTTAGAACACTGCGTGAGCCTGACAAAAGCCACTGGTTCTGCCTCCCAACAGATATCAGCTGCTTGGGGTGACCCGCCAGAGGGAGGCCACAAAGATTCAAAAGCAACCATTGGGCTCCAAGTGAGAAGGACCATTCCTGGTGCTACTGACCACTCGAACTGCAGTTAAGGTCCAGGGGAAGAAAGCCTGGATACATGCCTCCCACGATAAGGGGTCACTCAAGACCAAGTGGAGATAACAAAAGAGAACGGAATTAATTCTGTAACATTGACTGCTCTCGTCAGTGTATCTTCTGTTCTAATCTTTGTTATTTTCCCACAAACCTGGCGCCCTGTAATCGATGTCTATCAAGTGACTTACGTGTCAGCACCTTCCTGTACATGTCCTACTCTTATGCTGAAGAAAATAATCGCCCCAGCTGCTGCATGTTCACACACCTCCCCATTCATCTGAAGGAGGGAATTCCCTTCATGCCCATCCTCTGCTTCCCAAACAGCAGAATGGAATCTCCCCAAAAGTATTCCAGCCTCCACCTGGTGGAGAGGGGTTACGGGATGGCTGCACTCCTCAATTCATGTCTTGATCTTGCTTATTTTTTATCCTCCTTGTGTTGTGTTTTAATGCTTATTAAGTATTATTACAAACGAGTGGTAGAAGCCCCAGCTAACATTAGAACTCTTCAGGCTTCCAGCTACCATCCTCTCAGCACTTAAACGCTTGTTATATTTAGATAAACGTAGCTTCATTAAGGCTTACATCACAGGTGTTGGAGGCTGTCTCCAAAATATGGAGACCATTCAAAATATCTAATGATGTGCTTCCATAACCTTTCCTGATAATTCGTATTTAGGTGAATCGTTATCTGTGGTAATGATTCAAGATTCAAAGGGGGGGGGGGGGGGGGGGGAATTGCAGGGCCTTGCGGAGAACTGATGGTGTTAGTTTATTCAAAAAGACAGTTCACTGATTGGGAACAGGTTTGCTAAACACAGTGGCAAAGAACAGCTTGTGAACTCAGGCTTACAACTGATAGGAGCCGGGACAGAGCTGTGATTTTACTTCGGAGTCACGTGAGTGACTACGTGAATAGAAGCCCGTACAGCCGTTGGTGCGTCATGACGTCAGACGCTGGTGCAGTCGGGCGGTTGGAGCAGCAGCGCTCCTCCGAGCGGTAAGTGTAAACCGCGTGACACGAAAGGCTGGAGATTTAGCGGGTGCAGCGGCATCTATGGAGCGAGGGAGATGGGCGATGTTGCGGGTCGAGACCCTTCTTCAGACTTCACCCTCGATTCTCCAGCATTTGCAGTTTGTTAACAAAGTTCAAACAGGTAAGGTTTTTGAAAAAACTTTACCGCATGTCCTTTTCCGCGACAGTTTTTGGGTAGAGAAGGTTGCAGAAAGTGAAGAAGGTGTCGGCGAGGCGCTCCGGGGGTAGAAAGGGAGAGTGTGAGACCAGCACCGGAGAGTGTACCAGACCTTGAGAGTGTTGAGGATGGAGGCCCGTCTGGTACACCTGGTCCGGTGCTGGCTACACAGCCAGTGGTTGCGGACCCACTGCCGGGGGGCAGTGGAGGCTTGTCAGTAGGGGGAAGGCCACTGGCAAGTCTGTCAGGCCAGTAGATGAGTCGTCCTGGCCTGGAGGATTTTATACCCTCCATAGGAGAGTCCGTTTGCTCACGGCTCTCCCACGTCGAGATTCTATTTTCCAAAGAATGCTTCGACAGGGACCAGGCTCCGTGGGGAGGAGTGGTGCCCAAGCCAGGCTGATGGAGAGCTTGTGTTAGCAGCACCTGTTTCAGGGGCTGCAGAACTTCCTGCCTGTGAGGAGGATGTTCCATCAGTGCAGTTTGCTGACACTGATTCTATGCTGGGGGAGAGCAGTAAAGGTGTTCGGTTGGAGGTAATTCCGAACATTGCTGGGGAAGTTTGCTGAGTGTAGAGAGGCAGGAAAGGCGATTGATGTAGAATTGGCTGAAGCCATTCAGTTATATGCTCTCCCACCAGTTACAGGAGCTAGCTATGGATGAAGTAGCAAAAAACTATAAAGCTCCTGTTAATTGTGATCTCCTGAAGATACCGGTGGTTAAGTCACAAATTTGGTCATAGATGGGTTTGCCTGCTAGGGCCCAGGAGGATGAAGTTTTAAAAAGTGCTTAAACTGTTGTCAGCAGGTATTACAGCTGTGGTGAAAAGTTATTATTGATACAAATGATATGGTTGAAGCACAGCCAAGATGAACTGGATTCCTCCTTTAGTAATGCTTGTATGTTTTTGTAAATGCGATGTGCAAAACAGTGTACCACACGAAAATCTGTTGTTTTGGTGGTAACCTTGCAAAAAGGGTCAAAGACTGTTATGAGGTTGTTATAAACCATGGCCCTCATTAAGGCCAGCTGGAAGCAAGGCAAAAAGGTTCTCTACAAGAAGTCGAGGACAACAAGGCGCAAGCGGAAATATGCTTGTAAGGAATAACCATTGATAGAAGATGAATTAACTGATGTTCCTGTTCAAATTGGGGAAGGTAAACATTGTTTCTCAAACAATGGCAGCAGTTGACATCAGATTTATTCATACTTAGTGTATTGAAGGGGTGAAAAATTGGAGTTTACTATAAGGGCAGTCTACCTAGTCAACATTTTCCTAGTCGTAAACTTATTTTTCAGATGAGGAAAATGTGCATATTTAAGCAGATTCAGTCGTTACGTAAGAAGGGGTAATTGAGTCTTCCTGTATATCAAAGTCAACTAATTTCTGTCAAGTCTATTTTCCCAGATTCTAAAAAGACTGAGGGATGTAGAATTTTCTGGGCTTATCCAATTTGAACAAATTTGTTTGTTATAGGCATTTCAAAATGGAGACTTTACCCGGCAAACATCTAGTGTCCAAAGGGTATTATATGGCAAACCAATTGATTAAAGAATGCGTATTACAACAGTGTCCTATTCATGGTCATGATAGAAGATATTTGAAATTTATTTGGATGACTGTGCTGTGGCAATTCAGGACATTGCCGACATGGATTAACTTTTTCAGCTCCTAGATTATTTACTAAATTGGTTTTAAAACTCTGTGTAGCATTACTTAGAGCTAGGGGGCATGTGGTAATGCCTATTTAGATGATATTCTGATAGTTGGAAAGACTCATGCTGAAACTCAATCATCAGTTTCAGTTGTTAAAATCACTTTTGAACAAATGGCAAATAGATTTGTTATTCACCCAGATAACATCTAAATTATCACCATTCCAAATTATTGATTATCTGGGATTTACCATTAATTCCAATCACATGTTGGTAACTTTGCCCCAGGGCTAAATTGAATCAGTTAATTGAGGACTGTGTTAAGCTCTCGTTGGAGAACAACGGCCTTTCGATTAGACAAGTAGCCAGCTTTTATTGAGGAAGTAGTTGCATGCCTTTCCAGCTGTGCAGTAGGTCCTCTGCATTATCAAACAAATGCAACTATCAAAGGAACAGGCACTGAGAATACAAAGGGGCCATTTTTTTTTGATAGGCCTATGCCGTTGTCAGCTGGGGCGGATTGCTGACATACAATGGAGGGATAGTACATGTTTCAAAATTTAAGGAAGGTTTTGGTGGAATCACCGACACTGATATTACAGAGACTGATGTAATGTGCACTGGGTTGGGGGTGCAAACAGATATGTCTTCTAGTTGTGGAGCGCGTATGGAATATTGATGATAGAGACATCGCTTCCTCAATTAAGAGGGATGATTATTATTATTTAGAGTTGTTGGGCACCTGGTATGGGCTCAAAGCTTATTGTTCTACAAGGAGAGAATTCATGCATTTTGCAGTCAGATTGACAACACCACAGCAGTGGCATATGTTAACCACATGGGTGGAGTTAAGTCACGTCTTTGTGATAGGACTGGCTAACCAGATTTTGGAGCTGGTGTATTGACCAAAATATCTGACTTTCAGCGCTTTATTTGCCAGGAAGAGGTCACGTCAGTTTAATGACAACATTGAATGGATTGTTAAATCAGGATGTATTTAACCAAATGATTGAATCAGTATGCATTGCCAGGTTATGAACTTGAGGTTGCATCTCAATTAAATCATCAGTTACCTAGATATGTTTCATGGTAACCGATTCTGGGGCAAGTAGCAGAGGATGCATTTTCGCTGCATTGGGGAGGAATGTTTGTGATATGTATTTTCTCTCCATTCTGTCTCATCAGCAGATGTTTGCAAAAAGATCAAGGAGGACTCCGCTTCAGGGGTATTGGTAGTGTCATTAGGCCTACACGGCATGGTTTCCGTTGTATTTACAAAAAAAAGGCCTAGGAGCCTTACATGCTTATGCCCAAGAATAAAAATCTACTGGTAAATCCAGTCACATGGGGATCAACATCCTTTTATAGGATCGTATTGATCTGTTAATTGCAGATTTAAGGAGGCCATACCTGGGGAGAGGGAACTGTTTCATCGGACGGTGGATGGTTTCTAACGTCGACCTGGCAGGGATAGTACACAGCAGCAATATCACCTATATAAGCAAGTGGGAGCAATTCTGCTACAGCAGGATATTGTATACACACTGCAGGGATCACGGATGTAATAGGAGTTTGACAACTCTTTAATTGACCGAAAAAATTAATTACAGTGCGAATTAATTCAGCCAGAAGTGCTCTGTCTTAGTTATCTATGAACAGAATTGCATACAGTAAAGGGACATCCGTTATTTCACATTCATGAAAGGAGTTTTCAATTTAATCCTCTAAACCCAGGTAATGCCGGTATTAGGAATTTGAGTGAAGTTTTTATGGCGCGTCTCCAGTGGCTCCTGTTACAAGCCTATCAGTAGCCAAATTAACTATGAAGTGGTCTTGCTTATAGCTTTGGTTTGCAGCTCAACGAGTAAAAATGTTTGCAAAAGCAACGGCTAGACAGAATGCATGTGTCGGCTGAATGCCATTATATTTTATTTCTATGAATCCATTACACATAAAAAAAGAGGCATGACAGAGGAAGATTGTGTTATTCCAGCATACCTCCCGCATAATGATCGCATCTGAATAGTCTCACATTTATCCTCGTTACTTGAGTTACTAAATCTCTGAGAGAAACAGAGTTGGTTTGTTTATTTAGTCACAAAAAACCACACAGACGGTGTCGGTGGCAAACGATTCAAGGTCCGCGCGGCCGCAGGATGGATCAGTGAGCTACATTTCAGAGGTTTTATCACCAGCCATTTCAAGGTTCGGGGTGTTTTGCTGATTCTGGTGTCAGTACTGTTACATTTTTCCCCTGAGTAAGGTTTGTTATGATTTGTTTGTAAATAAACTGTTTATTCCATTTAACAATTAATACTGAGCATGATTGATTGTTACGACTTTTGAGTCAATCCAGGCAGTGTGGAACGGGGCGGGATTTTGAGTCTGCGGCGTGAAATTCACAGTGCTTTGAACTCTTCACGTAGTCACTCACGTGACTCCGAAGAAAATAGTAAGATTAAACGAGAACTTACCAGTTTGAAGTTTGATCTTTAATTATAAATGAGGATACGAGTTTGAGGGACTACGTCCCTCCGCTCCCACGCCTCTAATTCTCTAACTGGTAGTTCAGTTTTTTATCAGCTTACCTTATTACTTCGGTCATTGTTAGCTGTGAATTCATTCCGCTGCTTTGAAGATTGACGCACCAACGGCTGTAACGGGCTCTATTCACGTATTCCCTCAACTCGACCCTCATAAAAATAAAGATCAAACTTCAAACTGTAAGATTCTTGTTTAATCTTACGAATTTTGGTCGCCTAATTATAAGTCCTCCTTGACAGACCGACTCTCCGTAATCTTCTCAGGAAGTAGAGGCGCTGATGAGCTTTTCTTAATATTGCATCTGTGTTCTCGGACCAGGAAAGATCTTCAGAGATTGCACAACCAGGAAGCTGAAGCTCTTGACCCTCACAAACCCCGATCCTGATAGAAACAGGAACTGTGGCCCCAACTACTCTCTCCAAAGTCCACAATCATTCCATGTTTGCTGGTGTTGAGGGCCAGGTTATTGTGCTGCACCATATGGACAGTCGCTCGATCTCTCTTCTGTACTCGGACTCAACCCCCCCCCCATCAGTGATACGTCCCACACAGTGTGTTGTGTCCACAGCGAACTTGATAAGATGGAGTTTCGCACGTGACCGCTACGCCAGTCCATGAGTATAGAGTGATACCAGCATGGGTCTGAGCACGCAGCCTGAGGTGCTCCCGTGCTGTTTGTATCGAGTCTGACACATTTCCACCAATTAACGAACAGCTGTGGTCTGTGAATGAGTGAAGTCAAATCCAATTGCAAGGATGCGCAGAGACCCAGTTCTGCAGTATGGTAGGCCACCACTTGGCGGGAATGATTGGTGTTAAATGCCGAGCTGTAATCGATGAATATCAGCCTGACATATGATTTTAGTTTGTCCAATGTCCCCAGAGTGGGAGTGAGGGCCAGCGAGATGTATCCACCGTTGATCTGTGAGGCGGTAAGCGAACTGCAGTTTGGGTCCAGGTTTTTGTCGAGGTAGGAGTTGATTTGCGCCATGATCAACCTCTCAAATCACTTCTTCACCAAAGGCTTTAGTGCCACAGTTCGATAATCATTGAGGAACGTCACCCTGCTCTTCTTGGGCACCGGTATTATTGATGCCCTTTGAAGCAGGTGGGAACTCGACCTACTGAAGTGACAGTATAAATGTCCGTAAAAAACTCCACCAGTGGTCCCGCACAGTGTTTAAAACACGACCAGTTAACCAACAAGTGCAGACGCCTTTTCGAAGGGTTCACCCCACTGAAGGATTTCCCTGACGTCGGCCTCTGTGACTGAACTGAATACCATCACAGCGAATGGGGCTCGGAAGGCACATCATTGGGTGTTCCCAAATCATCAAAACCAGGTATTTAAGATGCCGGCTGCTGACTGTGGACCAGGTAAGACCAGTGTGGGGTGCGGGAGAAGTGGTTGTTTCAGTTGGTGCGGGGTCAAGCTTTGCAGATCGGGCAGGCACACTTTCTCTGGAATGTAGTTATCCCGTCTGGCCAGAACATCCATTCCCTTTCGCATGATGAAGGGTTATTTTATGCAGTTTCTGCAGCGGGATGGCCCTCAAGGACAGTAAATCACCATAATAACCATATAACAATACAGCTCGAAAACAGGCCACCGGCCAATCAGTCAGTGCCGAACACTTACTCTCCCCTAGTCCCAACTACCTGCACTCAGACCATAACCCTCCATATCTTTTCCCGTCCATATACCATCCAATTTATTTTTAAATGTAAAATCGAACCTGCCTCCCATCACTTCCACTTGAATCACATACCACACAGCACCACTCACTGAGGATAGAAGGTTCCCCCCTCACGTTACCCTAAACTTTCTGTCCCTTTAATTCTCCTGTCATGCCCTCTTGTTTGAATCTTCCCTACCCTCAATGGGAAAAGCTATCCAAGTCAACTCTTCATCCTTTTTCATCATTTTAAAGACCTCAATCAAGCCCCCCTTAACCTTCTGCGCTCCAAAGAATAAAGACCAACTTGATCAACCTTTCTCTGTAACATAGTTGCAGGAACCCCTGGCAACATTCCCTAGTAAATCTCCTCTGTAATCTCTCTATTATGTAGACATCCTTCCTATAATTAGGCGACCAAATAGCAATCTTAAACAGACCTACCAGTTTTTGAGTTTGAACTTTATTTTAAGAGGATCGAGTTGAGGACAACGTGAATAGGAACCCGTACAGCCGTTGTGCTTCATCTTCAAAGCAGCGGAATGAAATCACAGCTAACAATGACCGATAAGTAAATACGGTAAGATGATAAAACTAGAACTACCAGATAATCTATGAGGGTGGGAGCGGAGGGCACGTATCCCTCAACTCGACTCCTCATAAAATAAAGATCAAACTTCAAACTGGTAAGTTCACGTTTAATCTTACTATCAATGTCGCTTAAGGGTGCGAGGTGCTGGATACATCCTAAACACTACTCAAATAGGCCTGTTTCTATTCAGCAGTGTGACTGTGAAAGTTGTAGTTGACTATCCCGTGATCTGTTGGTCTCTAGTCCATGCTCAGTCTTTAATCTTAATTATAACTCCAAGATCATTTGTTCGTAGTTATGCAGTAGTAAAGAAAGCAAACGCAAATGCCCCAACATAGGGAATGGATACAAGAACATGGATGTAATGTGATGCATAAAGTTGTGCTGCTTCAGCCCGTTATATGGAATATAGTGAGCAATTTGGAAGGATTGTGCTGGCTGAGAGGGTCCCGAGGTTTACAAGAAATGACCCAGAATGAGTGATTAACATAAGATGAGCGTTTGATGCACTCGGGCCTGCACTCGCACGGTTTTTGAAGAGGGGGGGGTGGTGGGGGGGGGGGGGGGGGGGGGGCATTTTAAATGTACAAGAATAATGAAAGGCTTGGATAGAGTGGACATGGAGAGGGTGTTTTCCATGAAGAGGGAGAGTCCTATTAGACTAAGGGTCATAACAAGAGTCAACGCCACAGAAATTCCCTGACTTTCCAAAAGGAAGAATAAGGAGGAATGTCTTTTAGTCAGGGGTGGTGAATGTGTGAATTCTTTGCCACAGAAGACAGAGTGGTGTCATGGATATTTTAAGGCAAGATATAGATTCTTGGACTAGTAACGGGAGTCTGGGTGATGGAGAAGGGCTGGAGAATGGGGTTAGGAGGGGAGGATAAGGAGGGAGAGATAGATCAGCCATAATTCAATCATGCTGGAGTAGAAACGTGATTGGGCCCAAATGGCCAAATTCTGCTTCTATCACATATGCCAAATGAATTTATGACACTTCAATGTTTGTTATTCGAGTCTTTAAGTAAAGGCTGCAGACAAAGTAGTGCTGTGGCTCTGATGCCATATAAAATCAATGCTGCCTTAATAAGAGTTAAATGCTACTAACTACTGGACTCTACTGGACTCCTGTAAAATCATTGAGAAATCAATGAATCCTATCCCCCTATTATCGATCGCCACGTTCCTGTTCACGGCACTTGTTCCATGTTAGCGCCCATTTTCACATCCTACCTACACATATGGCCAATTTTTACATAGCCAATTCACCTACAAACCTGCTAATACTGTGAAGTGGGGAGGAAACCATGCTCCAGGGGAAACCCACACGGTGCCAGGTAGAAATGTTGCAGTACGCAAGGGATTTAGCTATAGGAGCGCTGGTGAAGGGGGGGAGGTGTGGGTGTCTTGTGGGCAAAGGTTTAAAATGGAGGCTGTCTCTACTAAAGCTTAGGGCAATGAATCATCCTGTACAGGACTAATGTGGCGAGTAGAGACTAGGAGTTCCCATCTAGCTAGGGTTCAAAAGTAACGGGAACCCTCGAGGTCTATTCATAGATCTTGGACGTAAGAATGGGTACCTATATATTTTAAAAAAAGGTGAAAGGGCCCACGCACACAGGAGTAAATTCATGGGATTAAAAATA
>CM069152.1:45299087-45355440 GCA_035221665.1 Okamejei kenojei | reverse complement strand
TTTATTTTCCAAAGCCTCATTTATTTCAAAAGCCACATTTTCAAAAATCCACTTCTTTCAAAAGCCACATTTCAAAAGCTTCATTTATTTCAAAAGCCACATTGCAAAATCCACATTTCAAAAACCACTTCTTTCAAAAGCCACATTCAAAAGCTTATATTATTTCATAAGCCAATGATTTTAAAAAGTCACATTTATTTCCAAAGCCAATATTATTTCAAAAGCAACACCTCAAAAGCCACATTTCAAAAACCACTTCTTTCAAAAGCTACATTTATTTAAAAGCCACATTTATTTCAAAAGCCAAACCTCAAAAGCCGTCTTTAAAATGCTACATTTATTTCAAAAGCCACATTTCAAAAGTTACATTTATTTCAAGCCACATTTCTTTCAAACGCCACATTTCAAAAGCCACATTATTTTCAAAAGCCACATTTATTTCAAGTGTGATGTTTATTTCAAAAGCCACGTTTATTTCAAAAGCCACATTTCAACAGCCACATTTATATCAAAAGCCACATTTCAAAATCCACATTAAAAAAATTCTTTAATTTCAAGCCACAGCACAAAAGTAACACTCAAAAGCCCCACATTTATTTCAGAGCTCCACATTTATTTCAAAAGCTTACATTTATTTCAAAATCCACATTTCAAAAAGCTCATTTATTTCATAAAACCACATTTCATAGGCACATGTCAAAGTTACATTTATTTTCAAAAGCCACATTGCAAAGCACACATTTATTTCAAAAACAAATTTATTTCAAAATCAACACCTCAAAAGCCTCATTTATTTCAAAAGCAACATTTATTTCAATAGCCACATTTTAAAAACCATTTCTTTCAAAAGCCACATATCAAAAGCTACATTTATTTCTAAAGCAACATATATTTAATAGACACATTTGATAAATACACTTTTCAAATAGCCACATTTCAAAAGCTACATTTATTTCAAAAGCCACATTTCAAATGACTACATTTATTTCAAAAGCCACATTTCAGAAGCAACATGTCAAAAGTTACATTTAATTCAAAAGCCACATTGCAAAAGCCACATTTATTTCAAAAAACAATTGTTTTTCAAAATCAACACTCAAAAGCCTAATTTATTTCCAAAGCCACATTTATTTCAAAAGCCACATTTCAAAAACCACTTCTTTCAAAAGCTACATTTCAAAAGCTTCATTTATTTCAAAAGCCACATTGCAAAAGCCAATTTCAAAAACAACTTCTTTCAAAAGCCACATTTCAAAAGCTACATTTATTTTAAAAGCCACATTGCAAAAGCAACATTTATTTCAAAAGCTACATTTCAAAAGCTTAATTTATTTCAAAAGCCACATTAGAAAAGCCATATTCATTTCAAAAGCCACATTTATTTCAAAAGCCACATTTATTTCAAAAGCCAAACCTCAAAAGCCACATTTAAAATGCTACATTTATTTCAAAGGCCACATTTCAAAAGCTACATTTATTTCAAAAGCCACATTTCTTTCAAAAGCCATATTTTGCAAGCCACATTATTTTCAAAAGCCACATTTATTTCAAGTGTGATGTTTATTTCAAATGCCACGATTATTTCAAAAGCCACATTTCAACAGCCACATATATTTCAAAAGCCACATTTCAACAGCCACATTTATTTCAAAAGCCACATTTCAAACAACACATTAAAAAAACACATTAATTTCAAGCCACAGCACAAAAGCCACACCTAAAAGACACATTTATTTCAAGAGCCACATTTATTCCAAGCCACATTTATTTCAAAAGCGACATTTATTTCAATAGCCACATTTATTTCGAGAGCCACATTTCAAAAGCCACATATATTTCAAAAGCCCCATTGATTACAAAACCACATTTATTTCAAAAGCCACTATTATTTATCTCAAAAACCACATTTAATTCAAAAGCCAGGTTTATTTCAAAAGTCGCATTTCAAAAGCCATATTTATTTCAAAAGCCTCACCTCAAAAGCCACATTTCAAAAGCCACATTTATTTCAAAAGACACACCTCAAAAGCCACATTTATTTCAAAAGCCACATTTATTTCAAAAGTCAAACTTATATCAAAAGCCACATATCAAAAGCCACATTTATTTCAAAAGCCACATTGATTTCACAAGCACTATTATTTCAAGCCGCAACTCCAAAGAAGCATTTATTTCGAAAGCCAGGTTTATTTCAAAAGCCACATTAATTTCAAAAGCCACACCTCAAAAGCCATATTTCAAAAGCCACATTTATTTCATAAGGCATCTCAAACGCCACATTTATCTCAACAGCCGCAATTATTTCAAAAGCCACACTCACTTAAAAAGCCACATTTCAAACGCCATATTTCCAAAGCCACATTTCAAGTCACATATATTTCAAGCCACAGCACAAAAGCCACACCTCAAAAGCCACATTTATTTCAAAAGCCACATTTATTTCAAAAGCCACATTTCAAACACCGCATTTCTTTTAAGAGCCACATGGATTCCAGGCCACATTTATTTCAAAAGCCACATTTATTTCAAAAGCCACATTTATTTCAAAAGCCACATTTATTTCAAATACCTCATTTATTTTCTGATCCACATTTCAAAAGCCACATTTATTTCAAAAGCCACATATATTTCAAAAGCCACATTTATTTCAAAAGTCACATTTCTTTCAAAAGCCACATTTCTTTCAAAAGCCACATTTCTTTCAAAAGCTGCATTTTTTTCAAAAGCCACATTCATTTCAAAAGACAAATTTCAAAACCATACTGATTGCAAAAGCCACATTTATTTCATACGCCACTATTATTTCAAAAGCCACACCACAAAATCCACATG
Organism: Okamejei kenojei; assembly: GCA_035221665.1. NCBI lineage: Eukaryota > Metazoa > Chordata > Chondrichthyes > Rajiformes > Rajidae > Okamejei > Okamejei kenojei. Next base: position 45,352,608 of record CM069152.1, on the reverse strand, counting down.
TATTTCAAAAGCCAGGATTATTTCCAAAGCCACATTTATTTCAAAAGCCACATATATTTCAAAAGCCACATTTATTTCAAAAGCCACATTTCTTTCAAAAGCCACATTTATTTCAAAAGCTGCATTTATTGCAAAAACCACATTTCAAAAGCCACATTCATTACAAAAGACAAATTTCAAAACCACACTGATTTCAAAAGCCACATTTATTTCAAACGCCACTATTACTTCAAAAGCTACACCTCAAAAGTCACATATATTACAAAAGCCAGGATTATTTCAAAAGCGACATTTATTTCAAAGGTCACTCCTCAAAAGCCACATTTATTTCAAAAGCTACACCTCAAAAGCCACACCTCAAAAGATACACCTCAAAGCCACATTTATTTAAAAAGGTGCATTTTTTCAAAAGCCACATTAGTTCAACAGCCACTTTGATTTCAAAAGCCACATTCATTTCAAAAGCCACATTTCTAAAACCACTTCTTTCAAAAGCCACATATCAAAAACTACATTTATTTCAAGTCACATTTCAAAAGCTACATTTATTTCAAAAGCCACATTTCAAAAGCTACATTTATTTCAAAAGCCACATTTCAGAAGCAACATGTCAAAAGTTACATTTAATTCAAAAACCACATTGCAAAAGCCACATTTATTTCAAAAAACAATCGTTTTTCAAAATCAACAATCAAAAGCCTAATTTATTTCCAAAGCCACATTTATTTCAAAAGCCACATTTCAAAAAAACCACTTCTTTCAAAAGCTACATTTCAAAAGCTTCATTTATTTCAAAAGCCACATTGCAAAAACCACATTTCAAAAACCACTTCTTTCAAAAGCCACATTTCAAAAGCTACATTTATTTTAAAAGCCACATCGCAAAAGCAACATTTATTTCAAAAGCTACATTTCAAAAGCTTCATTTATTTCAAAAGCCACATTAGAAAAGCCATATTCATTTCAAAAGACAAATTTATTTCAAAATTAACACCACAAAAGCCACATTTATTTCAAAAGCCACATTTATTTCAAAAGCCAAAACTCAAAAGCCGCATTTAAAATGCTACATTTATTTCAAAAGCCACATTTGAAAAGTTACATTTATTTCAAAAGCCACATTTCTTTCAAAAGCCACATTTCGCAAGCCACATTATTTTCAAAAGCCACATTTATTTCAAGTGTGATGTTTATTTCAAATGCCACGTTTATTTCAAAAGCCACATTTATTTCAAAACCCACATTTCAACAGCCACATTTATTTCAAAAGCCACATTAAGAAAATTATTTAATTTCAAGCCACAGCACAAAGGTCACACCTCAAAAGCCACAATTATTTCAAGAGCCACATTTATTTCAAAAGCTACATTTATTTCAAAAGCCACATTTCAAAAGCTACATGTATTTCAAAAGCCACATTTCAAAGGCATGTCAAAAGTTACATTTATTTCAAAAGCCACATTGCAAAAGCCACATTTATTTCAAAAACAAATTTATTTCAAAATCAACACCTCAAAAGCCTCATTTATTTCAAAAGCAACATATATTTCAATAGCCACATTTGAAAAAACACTTCTTTCAAAAGCCACATTTCAAAAGCTACATTTATTTCTAAAGCAACATTTATTTCAATAGCCACATTTGAAAAAGCACTTCTTTCAAAAGCCACATTTCAAAAGCTACATTTATTTCAAAAGCCACATTTCAAAAGCTACATTTATTTCAAAAGCCACAAATTCGAAAGCAACATGTTAAAAGTTACATATTTAATTCAAAAGCCACATTGCAAAACAAATAAACAAAAAAAATACAAAAAAAGCCACATTTATTTCAAAAAACAATTGTTTTTCAAAATCAACAATCAAAAGCCTAATTTATTTCCAAAGCCACATTTATTTCAAAAGCCACATTTCAAAAACCACTTATTTCAAAAGCTACATTTCAAAAGCTTCATTTATTTCAAAAGCCATATTGCAAAAGCCACATTTCAAAAACCACTTCTTTCAAAAGCAACATTTCAAAAGCTACATTTATTTTAAAAGCCACATTGCAAAAGCAACATTTATTTCAAAAGCTACATTTCAAAAGCTTAATTTATTTCAAAAGCCACATTAGAAAAGCCATATTCATTTCAAAAGCCACATGTATTTCAAAAGCCACATTTATTTCAAAAGCCAAACCACAAAAGCCACATTTAAAATGCTACATTTATTTCAAAGGCCACATTTCAAAAGCTACATTTTTTTTAAAGCCACATTTCTTTCAAAAGCCACATTTTGCAAGCCACATTATTTTCAAAGCCACATTTATTTCAAGTGTGATGTTTATTTCAAAAGCCACGATTATTTCAAAAGCCACATTTCAACAGCCACATTTATTTCAAAAGCCACATTTCAAACAACACATTAAAAAACACATTAATTTCAAGCCACAGCACAAAAGCCACACCTCAAAAGACACATTTATTTCAAGAGCCACATTTATTCCAAGCCACATTTCTTTCAAAAGCCACATTTATTTCAAAAGCTGCATTTATTGCAAAAACCACATTTCAAAAGCCACATTCATTACAAAAGACAAATTTCAAAACCACACTGATTTCAAAAGCCACATTTATTTCAAACGCCACTATTACTTCAAAAGCTACACCTCAAAAGTCACATATATTACAAAAGCCAGGATTATTTCAAAAGCGACATTTATTTCAAAGGTCACTCCTCAAAAGCCACATTTATTTCAAAAGCTACACCTCAAAAGCCACACCTCAAAAGATACACCTCAAAAGCCACATTTATTTAAAAAGGTGCATTTTTTCAAAAGCCACATTAGTTCAACAGCCACTTTGATTTCAAAAGCCACATTCATTTCAAAAGCCACATTTCTAAAACCACTTCTTTCAAAAGCCACATATCAAAAACTACATTTATTTCAAGTCACATTTCAAAAGCTACATTTATTTCAAAAGCCACATTTCAAAAGCAACATGTCAAAAGTTACATTTAATTCAAAAACCACATTACAAAAGCCACATTTATTTCAAAAAACAATCGTTTTTCAAAATCAACAATCAAAAGCCTAATTTATTTCCAAAGCCACATTTATTTCAAAACCACATTTCAAAAAAACCACTTCTTTCAAAAGCTACATTTCAAAAGCTTCATTTATTTCAAAAGCCACATTGCAAAAACCACATTTCAAAAACCACTTCTTTCAAAAGCCACATTTCAAAAGCTACATTTATTTTAAAAGCCACATCGCAAAAGCAACATTTATTTCAAAAGCTTCATTTATTTCAAAAGCCACATTAGAAAAGCCATATTCATTTCAAAAGACAAATTTATTTCAAAATTAACACCACAAAAGCCACATTTATTTCAAAAGCCACATTTATTTCAAAAGCCAAAACTCAAAAGCCGCATTTAAAATGCTACATTTATTTCAAAAGCCACATTTGAAAAGTTACATTTATTTCAAAAGCACATTTCTTTCAAAGCCACATTTCGCAAGCCACATTATTTCAAAAGCCACATTTAATTTCAAGTGTGATGTTTATTTCAAATGCCACGTTTATTTCAAAAGCCACATTTATTTCAAAACCCACATTTCAACAGCCACATTTATTTCAAAAGCCACATTAAGAAAATTATTTTTATTTCAAGCCACAGCACAAAGGTCACACCTCAAAAGCCACAATTATTTCAAGAGCCACATTTATTTCAAAAGCTACATTTATTTCAAAAGCCACATTTCAAAAGCTACATGTATTTCAAAAGCCACATTTCAAAGGCATGTCAAAAGTTACATTTATTTCAAAAGCCACATTGCAAAAGCCACATTTATTTCAAAAACAAATTTATTTCAAAATCAACACCTCAAAAGCCTCATTTATTTCAAAAGCAACATATATTTCAATAGCCACATTTGAAAAAACACTTCTTTCAAAAGCCACATTTCAAAAGCTACATTTATTTCTAAAGCAACATTTATTTCAATAGCCACATTTGAAAAAGCACTTCTTTCAAAAGCCACATTTCAAAAGCTACATTTATTTCAAAAGCCACATTTCAAAAGCTACATTTATTTCAAAAGCCACAATTCAGAAGCAACATGTTAAAAGTTACATTTAATTCAAAAGCCACATTGCAAAAGCCACATTTATTTCAAAAAACAATTGTTTTTCAAAATCAACAATCAAAAGCCTAATTTATTTCCAAAGCCACATTTATTTCAAAAGCCACATTTCAAAAACCACTTATTTCAAAAGCTACATTTCAAAAGCTTCATTTATTTCAAAAGCCATATTGCAAAAGCCACATTTCAAAAACCACTTCTTTCAAAAGCAACATTTCAAAAGCTACATTTATTTTAAAAGCCACATTGCAAAAGCAACATTTATTTCAAAAGCTACATTTCAAAAGCTTAATTTATTTCAAAAGCCACATTAGAAAAGCCATATTCATTTCAAAAGCCACATGTATTTCAAAAGCCACATTTATTTCAAAAGCCAAACCACAAAAGCCACATTTAAAATGCTACATTTATTTCAAAGGCCACATTTCAAAAGCTACATTTTTTTTTAAAGCCACATTTCTTTCAAAAGCCACATTTTGCAAGCCACATTATTTTCAAAGCCACATTTATTTCAAGTGTGATGTTTATTTCAAAAGCCACGATTATTTCAAAAGCCACATTTCAACAGCCACATTTATTTCAAAAGCCACATTTCAAACAACACATTAAAAAACACATTAATTTCAAGCCACAGCACAAAAGCCACACCTCAAAAGACACATTTATTTCAAGAGCCACATTTATTCCAAGCCACATTTATTTCAAAAGTGACATTTATTTCAATAGCCACATTTATTTCGAGAGCCACATTTCAAAAGCCACATTTATTTCAAAAGCCCCATTGATTACAAAATCACATTTATTTCAAAAGCCACTATTATTTCAAAGCATCACCTCAAAAACAACATTTAATTCAAAAGCCAGGTTTATTTCAAAAGTCGCATTTCAAAAGCCATATTTATTTCAAAAGCCTCACCTCAAAAGCCACAGTTCAAAAGCCACATTTATTTCAAAAGACACACCTAAAAAGCCACATTTATTTCAAAAGCCACATTTCAAACAACACATTTCTGCCAAGAGCCACATTGATTCCAGGCCACATTTATTTCAAAAGCCACTTTTATTTCAAAAGCCACATTTATTTCAAAAGTCATACTTATATCAAAAGCCATATTTCAAAAGCCACATTTATTTCAAAAGCCACATTGATTTCACAAGCACTATTATTTCAAGCCGCAACTCCAAAGAAGCATTTATTTCGAAAGCCAGGTTTATTTCAAAAGCCACATTTATTTCAAAAGCCAAACCTCAAAAGCCACATTTCAAAAGCCACATTTATTTCATAAGGCATCTCAAACGCCACATTTATCTCAACAGCCGCAATTATTTCAAAAGCCACACTCATTTACAAAGCCACATTTCAAACGCCATATTTCCAAAGCCACATTTCAAGTCACATATATTTCAAGCCACAGCACAAAAGCCACACCTCAAAAGCCACATTTATTTCAAAAGCCACATTTATTTCAAAAGCCACATTTATTTCAAAAGCTGCATTTTTTTCAAAAGCCACATTCATTTCTAAAGACAAATTTCAAAACCACACTGATTGCAAAAGCCACATTTATTTCATACGCCACTATTATTTCAAAAGCCACACCTCCAAAGCCACATGTATTTCAAAAGCCAGGATTATTTCCAAAGCCACATTTATTTCAAAAGCCACATATATTTCAAAAGGCACATTTATTTCAAAAGCCACATTTATTTCAAAAGCCACATTTATTTCAAAAGCTGCATTTATTGCAAAACCCACATTTCAAAAGCCACATTCATTACAAAAGACAAATTTCAAAACCACACTGATTTCAAAAGCCACATTTATTTCATACGCCACTATTACTTCAAAAGCCACACCTCAAAAGCCACATTTATTTCAAAAGCCAGGATTATTTCAAAAACGACATTTTTTTCAAAAGTCACTCCTCAAAAGCCACATTTATTTCAAAAGCTAAACCTCAAAAGCCACACCTCAAAAGACAAACCTCAAAAGCCACATTTATTTCAAAAGGTGCATTTTTTTCAAAAGCCACATTAGTTCAACAGCCACATTCATTTCAAAAGCCACATTCATTTCAAAAGCCATATTTCTAAAACCACTTCTTTCAAAAGCCACATATCAAAAGCTACAGTTATTTCAAGTCACATTTCAAAAGCTACATTTATTTCAAAAGCCACATTTCAAAAGCAACATGTCAAAAGTTACATTTAATTCAAAAGCCACATTACAAAAGCCACATTTATTTCAAAAAACAATTGTTTTTCAAAATCAACAACTCAATAGCCTAATTTATTTCCAAAGCCACATTTATTTCAAAAGCCACATTTCAAAAAAACACTTCTTTCAAAAGCTACATTTCAAAGCTTCATTTATTTCAAAAGCCACATTGCAAAAGCCACATTAATTTCAAAAGACAAATTTATTTCAAAATCAACACCTCAAAAGCCACATTTCAAAAACCACTTCTTTCAAAAGCCACATTTCAAAAGCAACATTTATTTTAAAAGCCACATTGCAAAAGCAACATTTAATTCAAAAGCTACATTTCAAAAGCTTCATTTATTTCAAAAGCCACATTTGAAAAGCCATATTCTTTTCAAAAGACAAATTTATTTCAAAATTAACACCTCAAAAACCACATTTATTTCAAAAGCCACATTTATTTCAAAAGCCAAACCTCAAAAGCCGCATTTAAAATGCTACATTTATTTCAAAAGCCACGTTTCAAAAGTTATATTTATTTCAATAGCCACATTTCTTTCAAAAGCCACATTTCACAAGCCACATTATTTTCCAAAGCCACATTTATTTCAAGTGTGATGTTTATTTCAAAAGCCACGTTTGTTTCAAAAGCCACATTTCAATAGCCACATTTATTCAAAAGCCACATTTCAAACACATTTAAAAAAACACATTAATTTCAAGCCACAGCACAAAAGCCACACCTCAAAAGACATATTTATTTCAAGAGCCACATTTATTCCAAGCCACATTAATTTCAAAAGCGACATTTATTTCAATAGCCACATTTATTTCGAGAGCCACATTTCAAAACTACATTTATTTCAAAAGCCACTATTATTTCAAAAGCATCACCTCAAAACCACATTTAATTCAAAAGCCAGGTTTATTTCAGAAGACGCATTTCAAAAGCCATATTTATTTCAAAAGCCTCACCTCAAAAGCCACATTTATTTCAAAAGCCACATTGATTTCAAAACCACATTTATTTCAAAAGCCACTATTATTTCAAAAGCATCACCTCAAAAACCACATTTAATTCAAAAGCCAGGTTTATTTCAAAAGACGCATTTCAAAAGCCATATTTATTTCAAAAGCCTCACCTCAAAAGCCACATTTCAAAAGCCACATTTATTTAAAAAGACACACCTCAAAAGCCACATTTATTTCAAAAGCCACATTTCAAACAACACATTTCTTCCAAGAATCACATTGATTTTAGGCCACATTTATTTCAAAAGCCACTTTTATTTCAAAAGCCACATTTATTTCAAAAGTCATATTTCTATCAAAAGCCACATTTATTTCAAAAGCCACATTTATTTCAAAAGCCACATTTATTTCAAAGCCACATTGATTTCAAAAGCACTATTATTTCAAGCCGCAACTCCAAAGAAGCATTTATTTTGAAAGCCAGGTTTATTTCAAAAGCCACATTTCAAAAGCCACATTTATTTCAAAAGGCACACCTGAAAAGCCACATTTCAAAAGCCACATTTATTTCATAATGATCTCAAACGCCACATTGATCTCAACAGCCACAATTATTTCAAAAGTCACACTCATTTAAAAAGCCACATTTTAAACGCCATATTTCCAAAGCCACATTTCAAGTCACATTTATTTCAAGCCACAGCACAAAAGCCACACCTCATAAGCCGCATTTAAAATGCTACCTTTATTTCAAAAGCCACATTTCAAAAGTTATATTTATTTCAAAAGCCACATTTCTTTCAAAAGCCACATTTCACAAGCCACATTATTTTCAAAAGCCACATTTATTTCAAGTGTGATGTTTATTTCAAAAGCCACGTTTATTTCAAAAGCAACATTTCAACAGCCACATTTATTTCAAAAGCCACATTTCAAACAACACATTAAAAAAACACATTAATTTCAAGCCACAGCACAAAAGCCCACCTCAAAAGACATATTTAATTTCAAGAGCCACATTTATTCCAAGCCACATTTATTTCAAAAGCGACATTTATTTCAATAGCCACATTTATGTCGAGAGCCACATTTCAAAAGCCACATTTATTTCAAAAGCCACATTGATTTCAAAACCACATTTATTTCAAAAGCCACTTTTATTTCAAAAGCATCACCTCAAAAACCACGTTTAATTCAAAAGCCAGGTTTATTTCCAAAGTCGCATTTCAAAAGCCATATTTATTTCAAAAGCCTCACCTCAAAAACCACATTTTGAAAAGCCACATTTATTTCAAAAGACACACCTCAAAAGCCACATTTATTTCAAAAGCCACATTTCAATCAATACATTTCTTCCAAGAATCACATTGATTCTAGGCCACATTTATTTCAAAAGCCACTTTTATTTCAAAAGCCACATTTATTTCAAAAGCTGCATTTATTGCAAAAGCCACATTTCAAAAGCCACATTCATTACAAAAGACAAATTTCAAAACCACACTGATTTCAAAAGCCACATTTATTTCAAACGCCACTATTACTTCAAAAGCCACACCTCAAAAGCCACATTTATTTCAAAAGCCACATTTCAAACAACAGATTTCTTCCAGAAAACACATTGATTCTAGGCCACATTTATTTCAAAAGCCACTTTTATTTCAAAAGCCACATTTATTTCAAAAGTCATACTTCTTTCAAAAGCCACAATTATTTCAAAAGCATCACCTCAGAAACCACATTTAATTTCAAAAGCCAGGTTTATTTCCAAAGTCGCATTTCAAAAGCCAAGTATTTATTTCAAAAAAGCCTCACCTCAAAAACCACATTTCAAAAGCCACATTTATTTAAAAAGACACACCTCAAAAGCCACATTTATTTCAAAAGCCACATTTCAATCAATACATTTCTTCCAAGAATCACATTGATTCTAGGTCACATTTATTTCAAAAGCCACTTTTATTTCAAAAGCCACATTTATTTCAAAAGCTGCATTTATTGCAAAAGCCACATTTCAAAATCCACATTCATTACAAAAGACAAATTTCAAAACCACACTGATTTCAAAAGCCACATTTATTTCAAACGCCACTATTACTTCAAAAGCTACACCTCAAAAGCCACATTTATTTCAAAAGCCACATTTCAAACAACAGATTTCTTCCAAGAATCACATTGATTCTAGGCCACATTTATTTCAAAAGCCACTTTTATTTCAAAAGCCACATTTATTTCAAAAGTCATACTTCTATCAAAAGCCACATTTATTTCAAAAGCCACATTTATTTCAAAAGCCACATTTATTTCAAAGCCACATTGATTTCAAAAGCACTATTATTTCAAGCCGCAACTACAAAGAAGCCTTTATTTCGAAAGCCAGGTTTATTTCAAAAGCCACATTTCAAAAGTCACATTTATTTCATAAGGCACACCTCAAAAGCCACATTTCATAAGCCACATTTATTTCATAAGGCATCTCAAACGCCACATTTATCTCAACAGCCACAATTATTTCAAAAGCCACATTCATTTAAAAAGCCACATTTCAAACGCCATATTTCCAAAGCCACATTTCAAGTCACATATATTTCAAGCCACAGCACAAAAGCCACACCTCAAAAGCCACATTTATTTCAAAAGCCACATTTATTTCAAAAGCCAAACATCAAAAGCCGCATTTAAAATGCTACATTTATTTCAAAAGCCACATTTTAAAAGTTATATTTATTTCAAAAGCCACATTTCTTTCAAAAGCCACATTTCACAAGCCGCATTATTTTCAAAAGCCACATTTATTTCAAGTGTGATGTTTATTTCAAAAGCCACGTTTATTTCAAAAGCCACATTTCAACAGCCACATTTATTTCAAAAGCCACCTTTCAAACAACACATTTAAAAAACACATTAATTTCAAGTCACAGCACAAAAGCCACACCTCAAAAGACATATTTATTTCAAGAGCCACATTTATTCCAAGCCACATTTATTTCAAAAGCGACATTTATTTCAATAGCCACATTTATTTCGAGAGCCACATTGCAAAAGACACATTAATTTCAAAAGACAAATTTATTTCAAAATCAACACCTCAAAAGCCACATTTTTAAAACCACTTCTTTCAAAAGCCACATTTCAAAAGCTACATTTATTTTAAAAGCCACATTTCAAAAGCCACATTTATTTCAAAAGCCACATTGATTTCAAAACCACATTTATTTCAAAAGCCACAATTATTTCAAAAGCATCACCTCAAAAACCACATTTAATTCAAAAGCCAGGTTTATTTCAAATTCGCATTTCAAAAGCCATATTTATTTCAAAAGCCTCACCTCAAAAGCCACATTTCAAAAGCCACATTTATTTCAAAAGGCACACCTCAAAAGCCACATTTATTTCAAAAGCCACATTTCAATCAATACATTTCTTCCAAGAATCACATTGATTCTAGGCCACATTTATTTCAAAAGCCACTTTTATTTCAAAAGCCACATTTATTTCAAAAGCCGCATTTATTGCAAAAGCCACATTTCAAAAGCCACATTCATTACAAAAGACAAATTTCAAAACCACACTGATTTCAAAAGCCACATTTATTTCAAACGCCACTATTACTTCAAAAGCCACACCTCAAACATTTGCCTCTTTTGTCATGACTACAGCTTGTTCAGTCAGTGTTTCTGCAGTTTCCTTCCACAGTTTGTCCGATAGATCCATAACCATGGAATTAATTTCAAGCATTAACTCCATCATCTCCTCCTTGATTTTTTCTATTTCTTCCTTGAAATTCATTTTCTTTAATTCTTCATTCGTTTTTGCATGTTCAGTCTTTAATTCCAGCTTTATTTCATCCTTTAAAATTGCAATTTCTTGTGCAATAAAAGTTCTGAGATCTTCACTTTCCGATTTTTTCGTTGCTTTTTTCGATACATCTTCTTGGGATAGTGCCCTACCTGAGCCCGAGGCTTTCATCAGGCCTTTTTCTTGTTCTGCCGGTTTCTGCCTAGTAACTCGACTTTTCGGTTTTTCAGCGAGGGGGCTGCGCTGCATAGACATTGCAAGTCACGCGCCTGATGACGTCACTCACGGCAGTCGGTACAGAAGCAGCAGGTAGCAGGTAGGTCATTTTCTCCCCATTTTTTTCAGCGTTTTCTCAAGGAGCTGGTTGGCGTTGCTCCTTAGCCCTCCATGGCGCCACCGGACGTCGCGCCGAACACAAGCTATGTGCTGATAATCTAATCTCATCTGCCTGTACATGCTCCATGTCCATGTTTACCTTGTGCATCCATGTGTCTGTTTATAAGCTTCTTAAACCTCACTATGGTAGCTTCCTCCACCACCACCCTTGGCAATGCGTTCCCGGGTCTCAACACTCTCTTCCTCTATAAAGTGCATTGTTGACATGATGCCAAAGTAAACAGATCTCATCTGTCTTCACATGATCCACATCTATCCATCCCTTGTATTCCACACGCCTTCTAAATGCATCTTGAACGCTATTGTGCTTGATTCCACTCCACTCACCACTCAGGGTGTAAACAAAACTTGCTCTGCACATCTCCCTTTAACTGTCCCTCTCTTTGACCTTCATGTGATGCACTCTAATATTTCACATTTTTCAGTGAAATTGTTCTGACCGTCTACAATTTCATTTCCTCTCACAATTTTATAATCTTCCATCGTGTCTCCTTCCCCTCAATGTCCCAGCCGAACGCAATCAGATGAAGCAATCCAAGTCTGTCCAACCTCTCTTTATAGCTGTGTGTAAGAAGGAACTGCAGATGATGGTTCAAATTGAAGATAGACACAAAAGGTTGAAGTAACTCAACGGGACAGGCAGCATCTCTGGAGTAAAGGAATGGGTGACCCTCTATTCTAGTCATTATTCTGGTCAACCTCATCTGCACGCTCTACAAAATTTCCACCTACGTTTTATAATGGGACGACCAGAACTGCACGAATAACTCAAAAAGTGGCCAAACCCAAAGTCGTCTAAAGATGCATCATGACTTCCCATCTCTTATACTGAAATCGTTGATCTATGAAGGCAAGATGACCATATGCCTTCTTTAGCACTTTATCTACTTGCGTTGCCACTTTCAGGGAGCTGTTAATTCAGACTCCGGCATCCCATTCTACACTTCCGTGCTGTTTAGGGTCTTGTTATTAATAATAATCTTTCCCCTTTTTCTCCCATTTCTGTAACGTATACTTTGACAACCTTCCCCACAGTCCCCAATCCCAGGAATCTTTGTCATCAGCAAATTTAATTAACCAGCCCGTCGACATTAACGTCCAATATATATATTAATCCCTATGGAACTCCACTGGTCACAGGCGTACAGCTTGAATAACGCTCTTCCAGAACAACCCTCTGTCTTCTATCAGTAAACTAGTTCAGAATCCACACGAACAAGTCATTGTGAATCCCATGGATCTTCATATTTTTGGATCACCAAACCATGTGGGACTTCATCAAATGCCCCTAAAATCCATCTCCAAAATATCCACCACCAGATGCTCATTAATCACCTTCCTCACCTCGTCAGAAAACTCCATCAAGTTAGTGAGATAGAACGTACAAGGCAAAACAATGATTCGGCATACAAGGGTAGGGCACACACTATAATTGCTAGGGAGTGTTCATGAATTAAGGGACTTTGGAGTACAATGGTCGGGTGCGGACATTGACAATAGGGAGTGTTTGGAACAGAGTGACCTCGATGTAGAAGGGTAGGACACACCATGAATGATGAGGACCAATAAGGAACGCAGATGCTTCGGTGAACAAGGGTATGAGACACACATTCAACGGACTGGTGTATTGACTGACAAATTGCCACACTGTCATTCACAAACACACACTCGCATGCTCTCACACACTCAAGCTAACATAATCAGTTCCTGTCACAAACACAGTTTCACATTCAGAAAGAATTCAGACCCCTTTACTTTTTCCACATTTTGTTACGTTACGGCTTTATTCTAAAATTGATTGCATTCTTTTCTTAAGGTCAATCTACACACAATACCCCATAATAAAAAAGCAAAAACAGGTGTTTAGAAATTGTTGCAAAGTAATTAAAAATAAATAACTGAAATATCACATTTACATAAGTAGTCAAACCATTTACTGTGTACTTTGTTGAGGCACCTTTGTTAGCGATTACAGCCTCAAGTCTTCTTGGGTATGAATCTACAAGCTTGGCACACCTGTATTTGGGTAATTTCTCCCACTCCTCTTCTTCTGCAGATCCTCTCAAGCTCTGGTCAGGTTGGATGGGTTTGGGAGCGTCCGGACTCTGGCTGGGCCACTTGAGGACATTCACAGACTTGTCACAAAGCCACTCCTGCGGTTTGTCTTGCTGTGTGCTTAGGTCGTTGTCCTGTTGGAAGGTGAACCTCCACCTCAGTCCTGAGGTCCAGAACACTTTCATCAAGGATCTCTCTGTACTTTGCTCTGTTCAGCTATTCCCTTGAAGCTGACTAGTCTCTCAGTTCCTGCGGCTGAAAATCATCCCCACAGCATGATGCTGCCACCACCATGCTTCACCGTAGGTATGGTATTGGCCAGGCAATGAGCGGTGCCTGGTTTCTTCCTGACGTGACGCTTGATATTCAGGCCAAAGAATTCAATCTTGGTGACAATTTTCATCATAACAGAGAAATCATGTTTCTCATGCCTTTTGGCAAACTCCAAGCGGGCTGTCATGTTCCTTTTACTGAGGAGTGGCTTCCGTCTGGCCAATCTACCATAAAGCCCTGATTGGTGGAGCGCTGCATATACAGTTTGCCTTCAGGAAAGTTCTCCCATCTCCACAGAGGAACTCTGGAGCTCTGTCAGAGTGACCATCGGGTTCTTGGTCACCTCCCTGACCAATTCCCTTCTCCCCAATAGCTCAATTTGTCCAGGCAACCAGCTCTATGAAGAATCCAAAGTTCTTCCATTTAAGAATGACGGAGGCCACTATGCTCTTCGGGACCTGCAATACTGCAGACATTGTTCTATAACCTTCCCAGATCTGTGTCTCCACACAATCCTGTCTCAGAGGTCTACAGATAATTCCTTCTTGTTTTTTGCTCTGACATGTGCTGTCAACTCTGGGACCTTATATAGACAGGTGTGTGCCTTTCCAAATCATGTCCAATTAATTTAATTTACCACTGGTGGACTGCAATCAAGTTGTAGAAACATCTCAAGGATAATCAATGGAAACAGGATTGTTACAAGCTCAATTTTGAATGTCATAGCAAAGGGTCTGAATACTTATGCAAATGGGATATTTCAGTTATTTATTTTTAAGTCGTCAACTAAAAGTTATAAACACCTTTTTTTGCTTCTTTATTCTGAGGTTTTAGGCATAGATTGATGATAAAAAAATGAATGTAATTATTTTAAATTAAGGCTGAACGTAACAAAATGTGGAAAACGTGAAGGATTCTGAATATTTCCTGAATGCACTGTGCACTCTCACTTGCACACATTCACTCACACTCACCCCAGCGCTTGCACACAGACACGTACATCCACACACATACTTACACGAACACACTCCTGCTCAGAAACGCAAATCACTCAAACACTCACAGCCACATTCACCCACATAAATCAGTTCCCGTCTCACACACAGTTTCACATACACTCTCACTAGCACACATTCATTCACACTGTCACTCACAAACACATCTCTTGCAGTCAGACACATACATTGACACACACACTTGCATGCACACACTCATGCCAGAAATGCACACACAAACACTCACCCCACAGACATCCACACACATACTCACACTGTTGCCCACAAACATACATCCATGCTCTAACACACTAACATACAGTCTCACACACACACTTATAATCACATCCTCTGTCTCTCTCACAGACACTCACTCACTAACTTTCACACCCTTACACAATCGCACGTACTCATACACCCACTTGCTGTTACAAACACCGACACTTCAACACACATTCGTGCACAATCAAGCACACACTCACACACGTTCTCACAAAGTCACGCTCCAGCACAGTCACGTACCGCTACTGACATATACACACATGCTCTCTCACTCAATCACACATGTTCAAACACACTTACACAGTGTACACTCAAAACTCAAGGGATCATACTCATTTCTATTAACACAATCACGCTTGCACATTTATACACGTAAACACACTCACACAGTGACATATTCTAACACATTGACACGCTGTCTCACACACATATACACACCATCACTCACAAACACACTCAGACGTGCTCACAGTCCAAGATGCATATTCACACACCGTTCCGTGCATGCACTTACATGAGCTCACCCTCGCATTCATACAGTCGCGCCCATCCACAGACGCAAACAGTTTAGAATAACACACGCACACGCACACTCAAATAGCCACAAACACACTGCATCATGCACACACAGTCACAGACTCTCACGGTCTCACACACTGCCATCTACTCACTCACGCATTATTATTCACACACAAACATTTACTCACACTCACCCACACACGAACATGCTCACAAATTCACACACTGACACACACATCCATGTGAACTCACATATTCACACTTTAACACACACACACACACACTTATTCACACTCATGCACAAACACTCGGACACTCACACATTGTCACTCCCAAAGCAAACACATGTGCACATACAGTCTCATTTCTATACTCACATTAACGCACACTCAAACACACACAATCACACATACAGTCACACACTCACAAGCACTCAAACTGTCACATGATACACATACACAAATTCTCACACTCTCATTTTCTTGCACATACACACCTTCCTACACACTTATACACTCTCACATACTCACACACACGTATATTCACACACACACTCAAACACACCTACTCTCACAGTGACACATTCTCACAAACATATTCTCTCACTCACACTCATACTCACACACTCTGGCACACTTGCACACTTGCACACTTGCACACACTCTCACACACTCACTTTGCACCTACAGAACTTCACGGCTTAATCATAGACTGAAACAAAGTACCCTGAGGCCTTGTTCATCAGTATGGGAGTAAAGAGGTCCTTCTACAATTTTACAGGGCCTTGGTAAGACCACACCTGGATATTGTGTGAGGTTTTGGCCCGCTAATTTGAGGAAGGGCATCCTTGCCATTGAGTGAGTGCAGCGTAGGTTCACGAGATTAATCCCCGGGATGGCGGGACTGTCATATGAGAAAGATTGGAAAGAACAGTGCTTATATTCACTGGAATTTAGAAGAATTAATGAGGATCTTATAGAAACATATACAATTATAAAAGGACTAGACGAGCTAGATGCAGGTAAAATGTTCCCAATGTTGGGTGAGTCCAGAACCAGGGCCAACAGTCTATGAATAAAGGGGAGTATATTTAAAACTGAGATGAGGAAAAGCGTTTTCACCCAGAGAGATGTGAATTTGTGGAATTCTCTGCCATAGAAGACAGTGGAGGCACTGCATGAATTTTTAGAGAGTTAGATAGAGCTCCTGGTGCTAGCGGATCAAGGGGCATGTGGAGAAGGCAGGCAGGTGTTACTGATTATCGATGATCAGGCATGATCACAATGAATGGCGGTGCTGGCTCGGAGGGCCGAATGGCCTCCTCCTGCACCTATTTTCTATGTTTATATCATAGGTGGGGACGTGAATCAATCCAACCCCCACAGTGGGGATCACGACAGAAGCCTCCTCGTGGCGATCCCCGGTAACGATGACAAGATGCACTTGTTGACGCGTCGGGTGACCAATTCTGTCAACATGTTGGACGACGACAGAAGCCAACAGTGCGCGACACGTGGTCTGACGCACGAGCGAACGAACCTCCACAGTGCGCTATCAAAGACTGTCAATATATCCTCTGTCCAAGCAGTGAACCAACCACTGCTGCACAACCATCATAGACGCCTAACGTGCCATTCCCAGACGGCACTTTGGAAACTCTGACCACCTGTCTGTGCTTCTGCTCCCCGCCTACAAGCTGAACCGGGACGATCATACAGCGCTGATCTGAGGAAACAGATGAATCCTTTGCGACTGCTCTGGGTCGGTGCTTTGGTCCATTATCCAGGACCCTGCAGATGAGCTGAATAACCCACTGATGGCACAAGTCCAGCAATGCCGAGCGGTACAAGAATTATATTTACCACCCGTGCAAAGCCATTGCGGATGCCAGGAGTGGAGTCCAGGCCAAACTGGACTCCGGAATACACCACACGGAACAAAGGTGGATTGTAGCAAGACATGAATACCACAGCGAGATACAAAGTGATTGTCTGGCAGCTTCACGGCAGTAACCACATCTCTCCTATGAGCCCAGTATAATTCTGCGCTCACTTAGGTACAAAGAGGGAAGTGTTACTGGACAGGGGAAGGGAGTGAAGGGGAGAGCGGAGGGAGAGAATGAGAGCGGGGTGATGTGGAGATAGGGTTGAGAGAGACAGCGAATAGGGCGAGTTCTATCTATGAGTTCGGGTAGGGATGTTGCTGGTTGTTTCAATATGGGTGATCAAGGAGACATTGTTCCTGCGGTATATTTAGTCCTAGTGAATGTGACGTTCTCAACCATCTCTACGTTGGCACCGTCAATGCAAGCTAGAGTATGTGTATCGCTTCACTTCCTGAAGTTGATCACCATCTCCTCTGTCTTGTTGACATTGAGATTGAAGGGTGTTGTCTCGACACCAGGGACGCATAGTTCTCAATTTCTTTTCCTGTAATCCGACTCATCATTATTTGATATCTGGACCACAACGGTGGTGTCGTCTGTGAATTTGAAGATTGAATTAGATTTGTACATGGCTGCATTGTCATGGATGTACAAGGAGTAAAGAAGGGGGGTGAGAACGTAGTCTTGTGGAGCACTAGTGTTGAGGATTATCGTGGAGGATGATTTGTCCCCTATCCTCCCTGACGGGGTCTGTTGGTCAAGAAGCTGAAGACCCAGTTGCAGAGGTAACTGTAAGTGGCATGAGTTTGGTGATGAGCTTGGATGGGATAATGGTGTTAATGGCAGAGCTGTAGTCTACGAATATGAGTCTGACGTAGGTGTCTCTCTTATCCAGGTGCTCCAGGGATGAGTGTAGGGCCAGAGAGCTGGCATCGTCTGTGGACCTGTTGTGGAGGTAGGTGAACTGCAGTGGGTCAAGGCTGCTTGGTAGACTGGATTTAATGAGTTCCATAACTGGCCTCTCAAAACATTTCATGATGGTGGATGTCACGTCCAATGGACGGTAGCGTTTAGACGCAAGCTCTTTCTTTTCTTTGGCACTGGGACGATGGTGGTCTTCTTGAAGCAGATAGGTACCTCGGAACTGGGTAGGGAGAGATTAAAGATGTCCGTGGATATTCCTGCTAGCTGCTCCACGCAGCTGCACAGGACACGGACAGGAACTCTCTCTGAGCCAGTTGCGTTCCGTGGGTTCACCCTCACGAAGGCTGATCAAACCTCTGCTACTTTACCCTGGGGAGACGCACACTGGTCTGAAGAGCCAGGCATCACCGCCCTGTTAGCCTTCTGCTCGAAGCGAGCTTAGAAAGCATTCAGTTCATCGGGTAGGATCGCACTATCACCAATGAAGTTGCCTGACCTCGCTTTCCAGCGGGTCAGGCAGCGTCTCTGGAGAGTAGGAGCAGTGATGTTTCGGGTCGGGGCCCGACACTGTTGGGCATTGATTTGCTGTTATTCTCGGTGGCTGCAATTGATCGCTAAAGTTCGTTTCCATCAGTTTGCCCGGTAAGGTTTTCAGATAAATAGTCGGTTGTACCCGGTGGTTTGTCTCAATTGTTTTTGCTAAAGTAGTTTAATAAGCATATTCGCACTATCTCCAAAGTAAAATCCGCGCCGACAATGGAAACGATACCATGTGCGGACCTCCAGCATCTAAACTTAGCTGTTTAGTGAAGGTGGGTCATCGTTTGTCAAGTCACGTCTGATTGTGATGGATTGTGGTTTATTGAAGTTTAGTTTAGTTTAGTTTAGTTTAGTTTAGTTTAGTTTAGTTTAGTTTAGTTTAGAGAGACGGCGCGGAAAGAGGCCCTTCGGCCCACCTACACACACTAGGGACAACTTTCAATTATACCAAACCAAATAACCTACACACCTGTTAAAGAAGGAACTGCAGATGCTGGAGAATCGAGGGTACACAAAAGGCTGGAGAAACTCAGCGGATGCAGCAGCATCTAAGGAGCGAAGGAGATAAGCGACGTTTCGGGTCGAGACCCTTCTTCAGACCTGTACGTCTTTGGAGTGTGGGGGGAAACCGGAGCACCCCGGAGAAACCCACGCAAGGTCACGGGTGAGAACGATCAAAAACTCCGTTGCTAGACAGCACCGTGGTCAGGCTCGAACCAGGTCTCTTGCTCTGTGAGGCAGCAACTCAACCGCTGCGCCACCGCTGCATTGAAGTGGAACCTTTGCCGCGAGGGAACAGACATTGGGGACGGTTCTGGTTTGATTCACAAGAAAACGTCAGTGTGCCGGGCGGTGAGTGGACGCGTGTGTGTTGTTGCTGCAACATTATAGGGCAGACAAACAGGTGTCGGGCCTGGTCTAGATATGTCGGGCCGTGCAGCGCAGTGTAGCTTCACTGTACAATAACAGCGGCTGGCTGTTTGTCCAGGTAATTGTGTGTTTGACCTGAACCCTGAATCAGTTTCACACCAGGCACCGACATTGTTCATTACAGCTGCGATCGGGCAGCGCACATAGAAAACCTCGTCGAGCAGTGGTGAGTTTCACAAACTTCGCTTTATCCAAGATCCTTGCTGTACGCACTGGGAAATACTGAGAGAACACGAAGTCTTTCATTGTTATCAGAACACAATGACTACATGTGGATTATGTACTTTCCAAATACTTCATCAGTTATCAATGTCTCTTTGTCCTTCTTTCATCCTTCTTCTTTAACCCATAACGTTATTTAACTTTCTCTCCCTGACAATTATTAAGAAAACCATTCTCCCATTTATCTGACACATAGATGCAATGAGCGACGGCTCTATTTCGTGAGCTAGACGCGGGAAGAAGAACGGTCCTGACCCAAGTCCTGAGCATTTGTTTATTCAAGGATTCACCCCCCCCCCCCCTTTCATTCTCCACCACGAATATGTCCCTTAAATACTACTGAACCCGTTCATTTTAAAAGCTTCACAGAACAACCAGTTAAGTTTAGTAACCAAGTCCAGTTCTATCACTCTTCCATTGCACGAATTCAACATTCACGTGCACGTCACGCTACATCCGGGATTTAGAAACATAGAAACATAGAAATTAGGTGCAGGAGTAAGCCATTCAGCCCTTCGAGCCTGCACCGCCATTCAATATGATCATGGCTGATCATCCAACTCAGTATCCCGTACCTGCCTTCTCTCCATACCCTCTGATCCCCTTAGCCACAAGGGCCACATCCAACTCACTCTTAAATATAGCCAATGAACTGGCCTCAACTACCCTCTGTGGCAGAGAGTTCCAGAGACTCACCACTCTCTGTGTGAAAAAAGTCTTTCTCATCTCGGTCTTAAAGGATTTCCCCCTTATCCTTAAGCTGTGACCCCTTGTCCTGGACTTCCCCAACATCGGGAACAATCTTCCTGCATCTAGCCTGTCCAACCCCTTAAGAATTTAGTAAGTTTCTATAAGATCCCCTCTTAATCTCCTAAATTCCAGAGAGTATAAACCGAGTCTATCCAGTCTTTCTTCATAAGACAGTCCTGACATCCCAGGAATCAGTCTGGTGAACCTTCTCTGCACTCCCTCTATGGCAATAATAGGAGAGAGAGAGAGAGAGAGAGAGAAAGAAAGAGAGCAAGCTCGGGACGGAGAAGCCAGCTACCCACCAACCACCACCTCCACCAGTTGCACCTGTGCCGAAGGACACCGTGGCTGGCGGGCGGCCAGAAGGCACCAAAGTGGCCGACGGTTCCGCTGTCCGGTCCCAGCGGCCACCCGAGCTACTTCCCACCTGGCCACAATGCTGTGGCTCTGCTCCAGGAGCGCTGCGGCAGCAGTGAGTGAGTTGCTGGCATGATCCCCGAGCCCCCTCTTTCTCAACGCTCCTGCCCTCGCTGCAACTATTCCACTGGTTGGCCCAGCCAAGTTTGCTACTTTGTGCAGCCCAGGCCAAGCTGACCTGGGTCAAACTCCCCACACGCTGTGATGAAGGGAACTCTTTCCTGCCCCACCCACCCCCCGCGGCGCTGTTCTTTTACTGCCACTTCCCACTTCACAGTTCCAGGGTCGAAGGCGTGGCAGGTTCCGCGAAGCAGTCACTACAAGAGTGGCATTGCTCGGCCTAACCTTCGGCCTCCAAGACGCTAGCAGGTGTACATTTTCAGGCCTTATTTTAGAACAAAAAAATAGCATCTTGTACGCCAGGAAATGTGGTATTTCCTTTTCACCCTTCGCCTTTGTCGCTCTCTCCACCCATCTGGCAATTAAACACCCCCACCCCCTTTCCTCATAAATGCTAGCATTTATTTCAAGACGATGAGAATACAAAAACAGGGATGGAATGCTGAGGCTCTATAATGCTTTGGTCAGACATTTGGAGTATTTAGAGGAATTCTGTCCCTATATCTGAGAAAATGTGCCGGCACCGGTGTGTGTCCAGAGGAGGTTTATGCGAATAATCCGAGGAATGAGTGGGTTAACGTATAATGAGCGTTTGACAAGCACTAGGCCTCTATTTGCTGGAGTGTAGAAAGAATGAGGGTGAGAGCGCGTTGAAACTTACCGAATAGTGAAAGACCTGGATAGAGTGGATGCGGAGAGGATGTTTCACTAGTTGCAGAGTCTAGGAAGGAGATGAAGAGAATTTCTTTAGTCAGAGGGTGGCAAATGTCTGTGGAATTTATTGCACAGAAGACTGTGGATAGCAACGTCAATGGACTTGATGGACTGGAATAACCTAATTCTGTTCCTCTCAACGTTATGAACTCACCAGAAATAGGCGACGTTTTCCGTTGCGAAACCCTTCTTCAGAGACTTGTCTGAAAAACTTGACAGAAGGGTATCCTCAAAACCCGAAACGTCACCCATTCCACGCTCCAGAGATGCTGCCTATCCCGCTGAGTTACTCCAGCATTTTGCGTCTATCTTCGATATAAACCTGCATCTGCAGTTCCTTCCTACATCATCCCCTTATCATTTGCCAGGCTATGCATGACACCACAATACTCTTTTCCAGCTTTCGTCCCTTTATTCTAATCATGTCTGAAGTCCCACCCTGAAAACGTTTCCTGTCCATTTTCCTTCACAGATGCTGCCTGACCCACTGTGTTCCTCCAGCACTGCGTTTCCGATTTTGTTCAAGATTCCATTATCTTGCAGTTCCTTACGTCTTCAATGTGACATACACCCTATAGTATATTTAGCCTACAGCTATAATAAACCTATAGCTATTACAAATATATATTTTTTTGGAAAAATCCTGCAGGGAAACAAAACATACGAAGGTCTGAAATTCTCCAGCTCCCCAACGACCTTTTGACAATTTGACAATTGTTTTTCTAACGTGATTTTCTATAAAACACAAAAAAAAAAAAATAAAAAAAGGCTTTTTAGGAGTACAACTATGGCTTTATCGCAGAACCATCTTGTACAGGTCAGCAAATATCAGAAAGATCAAATAAAGTAAAGGAACAAAATAAGGCTAGAACAAGATGTAGAAAAGTATGGGAATTACAAATGACTGAGGCAATTTATTTATTCCAAAAGATTATACTTTGGATCCGGGGTAAGTTCATGGACAAAGGAGGAGGGGCCAGAAAAAGAATTTAATGATTTGAGTTAAGTCTTCATGTGAAAGACCAGTATAATGTTGAACGAGATATTTAAGAGAAAAAAAAATGAAAGGTTTTAGGAGATATGTAGCGCAGGGAACACAAGGAGTTTTGCTTTTGTCAATATTGATACGGTATTTTTCATTGTCAAGATAAAAGGCCACAACACTGTCCTGATTTCTGCCTGCACACGTATGATGGAAGTTTAAGAATACATTGATCATTCAAGAGGACCTCGCCAAGAATTCCTTTCTGAACTCCAGCCAAAGGGTAAGAATATGTCAGATGAATATCTTCAAGGTCAACAGATTGAAAAAAAGTTTACATTTGACATGACACCAGGGGTGTCGTGTTGTAAGAATCTGCACTCGAGTGGCAACATCTATTTGTCAGTCTGAAGAAGGGTCTCGACCCGAAACGTCAACCTATTCCCTCGCTTCAATAGATGCTGCCTCAACTGCTGAGTTTCTCCAACATTTTTGTCTACCTTCTATTTTCAGGAGATAACATTCAAAAGATTTTAAACGGCCATACAAATTTGTTACCTTGAAACATACAAGTGTTCAAAGTAACAAAAAAGTTATACTATGCTAAAGCTTGAAAACTGCATGGAGATTTAAATAATGTATAGTGTAGAACCGAGATGGGTTTTTATTGTTCCCTATTTAATTTCATTATCTGCCCTTTATACAAGGGTTTGTGTCTTTAAAAAAAGTTTAGTACAATAGTCCTTTGTCAACAGCAACATGATCTTATGCCAAGATTTTCAGCATCCTATCTGAGACTTACTGACATTAATGCGAATTTCAGTTATATTTTATTAATTTACAGTTTGCATGAAAAAAAAAAAATTGGAATGTTGCAAAACTCATGAAATGCAAAGAATGGAAGATTAGATAACATTTAATACATTTACAAGGAACATTTACACGGGGTGGCACCAGCCAATGGCTGCCTCGCCAACAGTCTGTCCCTTCCTTCTTTGTTATTCGTTTGTATGTTTAAACGTATGTCTTTAGTATTCTTTTAGCTTGTTTTTATGTGGGGGGTGGGGGGGGGGGAGTTGGGGGAAACTTTTTCTAATCTCTTACCTCGACGGAGATGCGATTTTTTCCGTATCGTATTTCCGTTCGCACTGCGGCCTGACAACGGGGAGTTGACGGCCTTTGCTGGAGACTTCGAGAGCTCCACTGCGGGAGCCTGCGGACTTATGGACCTGTCCCACTTAGGCGAGTTTTTAGGCAACTAGGCTGTCGCCATATGGTCGCGGTGTGACACCTGTATGGTCGCGTGTAGTCTCCTCAAGTTACCGAAAGTCGTAGTGTTTTTCTGATCGCTGCTGGATTTTGAAATGTTCAAAACTTTTCGGCGACAGTGGGCTTGATGCCAATGATCGTAGCTTGTCTTCTCCTGACGTTGGTGCTATCGTAGGTTGTCACCAGGATGTCGTAGGTTGTCGCCGGAGCTGACTTTGGTGAATTCAGTGTAATGTGCCTGTAAATTATGTAAAGTCCTGTACGTTTTTGTACGTATTATATTTGAAGTTTGAAGTTTCTTTAGTTTGAAGTTTATTGGGGTATGAGTGTACAATTTTATGTGATTATAAAATATTTATTTTTATATACACAGTTGTATATTCTTTCTAATCCAATAATAAATTAAAAAAAAATTGTTGTTGTTATGATTTTTCATAGATTTATTATAGATAATTTCAATTTTAATGTTATTATAATATTTTTGTATGCACTGCTGTATGTTCTTCCTAACCTTTTTTTGTTGTTAAAACTTTGTTTCAATATCAATAAAGGAAATGCTTGAAATTTTGACGGCAAATTGATGTATGAAGATGTTATATTTCAGAATGTCTCATGGCATTACTTTCAATATTTAGATTTAATATATTTCGATCAATAAAAACAAACAGAAGCATTGAACTACATTGAAAAGCAAATCTTTTCATGTAATTTGATCAATAAAACAAACACAAGCATTGTACTGCATTGAAAATTAAAATCTTTTGGGAGGATGTGGGTGGCCTGAAAATTGCCTTTTACTTGTGGTCTGTTGTGGCCTCTCTACCTGGAGTAGTGGACTTCTATTGCTTGTGGTGATTCCATTGTTTTAGAGGCCAAATTGACGTGAATTGTCTTCAGTGATGTCGCCAACCGGGTCGTAGCCTGTCATAACTTGTCGCAGGTGACGTTAGGTAGACTTCGGTTGTCGTAAGTTGTCGTCTGTGTGGTCATAGGTTATCATAGGTGTCGTCGTAGGTGGACGCCCTAAGTCGCAACAATTGGGTCGCTGGTTGTCGGTAGCTTGCCATAGCCATCATAAACATTGTCGCAGGGGAGTCCAGTCGCCGGCTTTTCGACGACATGCTATGACTACGTCAGTCACCGGCAGCTGCCAAAAAAAAAATCGCCTAAGTAGGACAGGGGAATTACCATCGCAAAGCTCGCAGTCTCTGGTTAGAGACTAACCTCGGGAACTCCAAGCCGCAGGAAACTTTGATGGCCGTGGGAGAATAAAAGAGGTAGAAGGTTGAACTTTATTGCCTTCCATCACAGTGAGGAACGCGGGAAATCCACAGTGGTGGATGATCATGTCAACTTTTACGTAGTTGTGTGTTTTGTGGGTTTAAAAAAAAGTATGGCTGTATGGGAATTCAAATTTCACTGAACCTTAATTGGTTACACGTGACAATAAATGACCTTGAGACCTTGAAAACCTTGACCTAATTTGTCCATGATACAGCAAAAGATGGGTGTCATTTATAATACTCAGGACAAGATTCAAGGTGTCATTAAATTATGGGGATTATGCCAATTAATGGACCACTGCAATTCAATAAATGTCCTGCTTGGTAACACGTATGATAAGTGAGAATGAATATGGGCACTGGTTCACAACCACTCCAAGATGGATGGGACTATTTTTTTCTGATTATAGAATTAGGTCAAAGCACTGACTATTGAGTAGCAAGATGGATGGGGCTGTGTAGCTTAAAAACTAAAAAGCACTGTTCTTTTTGGATGAGAAGAGAGAATTAAAGGAATTTCCTCAAATAAAGTCACCAATCCATGTTCTCCAGAGATGCTGCCGAACCTCTGAGCATTGTGTCCATTTTTTGTAAACCAACATCAGCAGCGCCGTATTTTCCAAATAATTTAGCAAGGGCATTGCACAAAATAAGTTTGCACACTTTGGAGTCTGTTTCATTGCGGGCACTGGATAAGTTTATGCTCTATATCCTATTTAATGATGTCAATGTAACACACATTTTGGGGCTTGAAAATCGATCACTGTAAATTGAAATCCATTGGTATCTTTCTATTGAGTACAATTCCCTGTTCATCCCCATAAATACATCAGTTCAATGTTATGAACCTCAGGGATGCAACTGCTAATACACATTTTTTGCCGGAAGTCAGAAATATGTGTTATAAACCTGTACAATGACATTCACCCAGAAGATATAACATACAGTGCATTTAGAAAGTATACAGAGCCCTTCACTTTTTCCACAGCGGAAAAAGCCTTACTTTACACTGTGATGGGGGTGCTGCAAACCGGCAGCCCTGCCAAAAGCGTGTTAGTTCTTGCTACATTTTTTGGTTTTTTTTTAGTATGTCCTAATGTGTGTTTTTAATGTTTCTCTGTGTGTCTTGTGTGGGGGGTGGTGTGGGGGGGGGGGGGCGGGGGGGTAAAGGGGGAAACCGCTTTGTTCGCCTCCTCTACGGTGGATGAGGGGATCTTATAGAAACATAAAATTATAAAAGGATTGGACAAGCTAGATGCAGGAAAAATGTTCCCAATGTTGGGCGAGTCTAGAACCAGGGGCCACAGTCTTAGAATAAAGGGGAGGTCATTTAAGACTGAGGTGAGAAAAAACATTTTCACCCAGAGAGTTGTGAATTTGTGGATTCCCTGCCACAGAGGGCAGTGGAGGCCAAATCACTGGATGGATTTAAGGGAGAGTTAGATAGGGTTCTGGGGGCTAGTGGAATCAAGGGATATGGGGAGAAGGCAGGCACGGGTTATTGATTGGGGACGATCAGCCATGATCACAATGAATGGCGGTGCTGGCTCGAAGGGCCAAATGGCCTCCTCCAGCACCTATTTTCTATGTTTCAATGTAACGGGGATTTAAATTTGCTTCCATCATCTGTTTTTGTTTGCACTTTTCAAACTATCGATTGTGCAAGCACTATGTCCCGGCGGGCCACAGCGTGTATACACTGAGACCTCCGGGTAATTGGGAGAGCTCTGCCGTTACTGGGTGATTTCATCCAGACAGAAAATGTTGGAAAACTACGGCTTCCCGAAAAATATTCTACATCATCATTGCGGTGATTGTTGTTCCTGGTACGTGACTGGAACTGCTCAATCATTGTTAGTGTGAGAACCTGTCGGTCTTGGCTTCGTTTTTCCAACAGATATATTTGGTAGTTTGGTGTTTAGAGTCACAGAGTAGTACAGTGTGGACACAGGGCGATTCGGCCCAACATTGCCCACAACTGGCCAACATGTTCGAGCTACACTAGTCCCCACCTGCCGCATTTGGGTCCATGTTCCTGCAAACCTGGCCTATCCATGTACCTGTCTAAATGTTTCTTAAACGTTGCGATCGTACCTGCCTCAACTGCCCCCCTGTGACGTGACACACAAGGAACTTTGATGCGAGAATCTTGAAAAAAGCCCAACGTGCTGGAGGGGGCTCAGTAACGTGGAGGGAAAGGAAAGGTGACCTGTCGGGTGAGATCTTTCAGTCTGAAGAAGGATCCATTCGAAGCTCATTCTGTCTCCTTTAGTTTAGTTTAGTTTAGAGATCCGAGTCGGTCGAGTCCGCGCCGACCAGCGATCCCCGCACATTAACACTATCCTACACGCACTAGGGACAAGTTACACTGATACTAAGCCAGTTAACCTACACCTTTGGAGTGTACGTCTTTGGAGTGTGTGAGGAAACCGAAGATCTCGGGGAAAACCCACGCAAGTCACGAGAAGAATGTGCAAACGCCGTATAGACAGCACCCGTGGTCGGGATCGAACCCGGGTCTCCGGCGCTGCAAGCGCTGAGCAACTCCACCGCAGCTCTTTCTCATATCGCGGGTGCCTCCATGAGATCGCCACAGATTGCGTTCCAAATTGCAGCCGCTCCCTGGGTGACAAAACAATCTTCTACCGATCCCTTTGAACCCTCTCACCTCTCACCTTATAAATGGTCTCTGACTGTAAAATAGTAATAGGCAACGATATCTGTATCGGCCTGGATGTATCCTCAATGAAGATGGGCACAAAATGCTGGACTAACTCAGCGGGACAGGCTGCATCTGTGGAGAGAAGGAATGGGTGACGATTCGGGTCGAAAACCTTCTTCAGACTGAGACCCAGGGGGGAGAGGGAACTTTAGTCTCGACATTATGGAAGGGTAAAGTGTGAACACGGCAAGTCAAAGCAGACGCTGTTATGGAAATGTAGACACATAAATGATGGACTAACCTGAGGACGGTTCAGGCAACTGAGACCCGCCGAGACCTACATGATTCACCCGGTTGCTAAACACTTTAACTCCCCCTCCCATTCCCACTCTGACCTTTATGTCCTGGTCCTTCAATTTGCGTTGGGCCCCACTCTGACAGTGGAGGAGACCCAGGACAGAAAGGACAATGTGGGAATGGGGCGGGGAGTTTAGCAACCGGGAGATCAGGTAGGTTTAAGTAGACTGAGCGGAGGCATTCAGCGAAAGGATTGCAGAGGCTGCGCTTGGTCTCGCCGATATATAGGAGCCACACCTGGAATAGCGGATACAGTAGATGAAGTTGGAGGAGCTGCAAGTGAACCTCTGCCTCACCTGACAGGAGTCAGGGTCCTTAGACAGAGTCGAAGGAAGAGGTAAAGGGACAGGAGTTGCATCTCCTGCGGTTGCAGGGGAAGGTACCTGGTGATGGGATGGTTTGGGTGGGAAGTTGGTGGATTAATCAGGGAGTCGCGGAGGGAACGGTCTCTGTGAAAGGCGGAAAGCGGTGGAGATGGTGAGTTGTGACTAGTGACTATCTCATCCTTTACCACCCAAACCACTCCGTCCCCTGCAACCGCAGAAGATGCAACACCTGGCACTATACCTCCTCCCTCGACTCTGTCCAGGAACCCCGGCAGTTCTTTCAGGTTAGGCAGAGGTTCACTTGCACCTCCTCCAACCTCATTTACTGAATCCATTTATCAAGGTGTGGACTCTTATACATCGGCGAGACCAAATATAGAAGGAGCGCGCATTTCGCTGAACTCCAACGGTCAGTCCGCCTGAACCTACATGTTCTCCGGGTTGTTAAACACTTTAATCCTCCTTCCCATTCCCACACAAACCTTTCTGTCCTCCTCCACTGTCTGAGAGAGGTAAACGCAAATTGGAGGAAAAAGCATCTCATATTTCGTTTGAGCAGATTAGACCCCAGTGGTAAGAGTTTTGATTTTTCTAACTTCAAGTAACCCCGGCATTAGAATAAGGGGTAAGTCATTTTGAACGGAGACGAGGAAAAACGTTTTCACACAGAGAGTTGTGAGTCTATGGAATTCTGTGCCTCAGATGGCAGTGGAGGCTGGTCCTCTGGATGCTTTCTAGAGAGAGCTAGAACTCTTAATGATAGTGGATGATCAGCCATGATCACATTGAATGGCCGTGCTGGCTCGAGGGGCCGAATGGCCTACTCCTGCACCTATTGTCTATTGCCTTTTATCCAGTGTCCCCTCGCGCAGAATCCCCCCCCCCCACCCCCCCACGTCTCACTAGCTTCTCGCGTTCTCCCAACAAACAGCTAACAACGGTCTGTTTCCTTTATCATCGTTACTTTTTTTTTGCAAATCTTTCATTCATTGTTCTTTATCTCTCTACATCACCGTCTATATCTCTCGTTTCCCTTATCCCTAACCGGCCTGAAGAAGGGTCTCGGCCCGAAACGTCACCCATTCCTTCTCTCCAGAGATGCTGCCTGTCCGGCCGAGTTACACCAGCTTTTTGTGTCTATCGGTTTAAACTAGCATTTGTAGTTCCTTCCTACACATGTCACATATGTATATTTTCTTTTGCAAGTAAGAATTTCATTGTTCCATCTCGGGGGCTTATGGCAATAAAATACCTTGCATTTTACTGTGCATTCTGTTAGTGCATGTGGTGGCGATTGTGATCTTGTCCCGGGGAAAGTGCGCCCTCTCCACCTGCACCACTCGCTACCTGGTGGCCATGGCAGCGGCCAGATCTACTGCTGTCGCCACCGGCATTCAGAGACGGATCTCAGCTTCTACTCCCGGATCCTTTCTGGATATCTATCCAATCTGCTGCGTTATCTGTGTCCTCATGTGTGTGTTTTTTTTAAGTCCAAAGATTGCTCTGTCTGGTTCACCGTCATGTTCACCTTTCACCGCTTTGTCCTCATATGTTGCCAGTAGCTGAAACCAAAATATTGCAGCGGGAAAACTGCGGCATTGGTTCTGGCAACAACCGGCCTCGTGCTGTGTCTGAAAAACGTTCCCTTCTGCTTTATATCTGAACCTCGAGAGATAATTAACCATGTGCCTTGGTACTGTGAGACTAAATCAAGCTATTATTCTACACAAGGCTGGGTGATATTTAGTTGGTTTGATCAAATTGTGACCCCATTGTTTCCATTTTATTTGTCAACATCCTGACAGTCCGGCACATCTTAATGGCCAGTCGGGTCCGTAAGGGGCTGAGGGGACAGAGCAAAGGGGAGAAGCGCAGTGACCCGGAGATGGAGAGCAGAAGGAGGTCTGTGGTTTTACTCTTCACCATATCAGGCAGTTTTATCCTTTTGTGGTTAACAGTTGTCCTTGATTGCTTATATTATAGCATTGCATGAACTAATCCGAATGAGTACAATGAATCCGAGTATATCTTTGGCCATCTCTGATATATGCTGCACAACTTAAGTTTATGCACAAACACATTTATTTACGGGGTGACGCAATCAAAATTCAGGCAGCAGCTTGTGAACGTGGTGAAAAATCCAATAACTTCTCTATTTCATATCATTAATAAATGAAAGCCGTAAACACGGACAAGCGAAGAGGCGCGGCGGGGCAAGATGATAACCGTATTTAATTCAGGGCATCCCATGATTTGCAAATATTCTGATAACGCCAATCGCACTGAACGAAATACGGTAATATTTGTGAATGGCATTTAGAATCTACTCTAACGTCAACCCTGCAAATTCAATAAAGCAACCTTCCTCCGACCTTGTACTCCTTGGTTAATTCATCCCTTTCCTCCCAGCCCACTGCCAGCCCAGGTAATACCTGTACTCACGCCTTCTCCGTCGCCTCCACCAAGAGCCCCAGCGACCCTTCCATGGGAGACAGGGGTTCACGTGCACCTTATCCACAACATTCAGTGTCCCAGATGTGGCTCCCTTAACATCAGCGACACCAAGCGTAGCCGAGGCGAACATTTCACCGAACACTTGCACTCGGTCCGCCATGGGCTGCCGGATCTCTCGGTTGCTAACGATGTAAACTCCCATCCCCATTCCCATATCGACTTTTGTCCTGGGCCTCCTCCGTTCCCAGAGTGGGGTCACCCGCAAACTGGAGGTGCAGCACCTCATATTCCACTTTGGCAGCTTACAACCCAACGGAATGAACACCGACTCGTCCAATTTTGAGTAGTACCCACTAACCCCTCTCGCGTCCTGTAACCCCATTCCAGTAACACTTATTTCTTCAATCAGCCCGCCTCTCTACTCCGCCTCGGACCTCCCCCACCTATATCCATTTATATTTCACCTCCCCCCTCGTTATCTGACCGGCGTTTGTCTCCTTTTCATCTCCAGCCTCGTCAGGTACCAGCTCTGCCCTTTTGCCTCTTCACCCCCTTCACCTGCATCCACCTATCCCTTGCCACACTTTGTCCTATATTCATCTTTATTTTGCAGCTTTCTCCCCCACTGTCATCACTCTGAAGAAGGGTGTCGGTCACGAATATCACCCATCCGTTCCCTACCCATCCACCCAGACCCTGCCCGATCCATTCAGTTACTGCACCACATGGTGTTTTGCTCCAGACTCCAGCATATGTGGTTCCTTGTATCACCACCTTTATAAAATGTACCTTGCCTGCCTCTACCTAATTTATTATCCCGACCTGTGGGTTTTCGATGCTGCACGTTCCACGACACTTTCTTCCTGGCATACAGTTAACGTTCGCTTTCCACTTTCCGTTCACCAATCGATGTTCGGGTCGTTGGCTAAGAGCATCCGTTACGCTGCAGCCTCCTCCTTGATCTCAAATCCCATTCATTCCAATCCACCAATCAACTGCAATCAAACAGCTACTCAACTCCCAAGTTCCACGTTGTGAAGTGAACTCGCTGTAACTCAGTCATCACATGTCGGCTTTGGGAGAACAACCATAAGTGGGATTCTGTTCCTGAAGAACAAATGACCACAGGCTGAAAATACACGGTCATCTCTTTGAAATGTTCTCCAACACAGACTCGGCCAGGATGCAAACTGGAGACAGGAACACAAACAGACTGCTTCAAGAATTCAGCGGATCGTGCAGCATCTGTTGGGTAGCGATGGTGCGGTAGGAATTGTTAATGTTTTGGGTCCAGACCTTGACTCAGGACTGTGAAGTAAAGATGCCAAAATAAGGAGGGGGGAGGCAGGGGCGTGAGGCTGATGGGTGGACCGAGAAATGGTGAAAGATGCTGGGTTGGTGTGTTCAGACAAGGAGAAAATTGGCAGACGGAGCCGGGGGAGGGGAGGGTGAAGGATGATACGGAGCTTTCAGGGTGATAAGCACGGACACAAAGGATACAGGGAAGTGGATTGTGATGTGTAAGCAAGGTGATAATTGGAAGCACTTAAGCGAGAGATAAAGGGCAGATGGAGGAGGGGAACCTGGTGGGTGCAATGGATGAGCAGTCGGTGGATGGAATGTAAGGGGATGAAATTGGACTCTAAGTGGAGAGAGAGAGAGAGAGAGAGAAGAGAGAGAAGAGAGAGAGTGAGAGAGAGAGAGAGAGAGAGAGGAGAGAGAGAGAGAGGAGAGAGAGAGATGAGAGAGAGAGAGAGAGAGAGAGAGAGAGAGAGAGAGAGAGAGAGAGAGAGAGAGAGAGAGAGAGAGAGA
This sequence comes from Okamejei kenojei, assembly GCA_035221665.1. Taxonomy (NCBI): domain Eukaryota; kingdom Metazoa; phylum Chordata; class Chondrichthyes; order Rajiformes; family Rajidae; genus Okamejei; species Okamejei kenojei. The sequence continues at coordinate 45,319,340 of CM069152.1, read as the reverse complement.
GAGAGAGAGAGAGAGAGAGAGAGAGAGAGATATAAGGAGAAAGGTGAGAGCAGAGAGAGAGAGAGAGAGAGCAGAGAGAAAGGAACGGAGAGAGAAAGGGACGGAGAGAGAGGACGAGGAGAGAGTATAGAGAGAGAGAGAGATGACGAGGAGAGAGCATAGAGAGAGAGAGGGAAGAGAGGGGGAGCGAGAGAGAGAGAGAGAGAGAGAGAGAGGAAGAGAGAGCAGAGAGAGAGAAGACAGAGAGGTGGCGTCTCTCTGCTCCGATGGCTGCGAAGTTTCGAAGCAATCTTTTTAAGGTTTTTGCCGAATGAAGAGGCAGTGGGATTTCAAAGTTTGACTTAACGTCGGACAGCAGAAACTTTCCTTTGTTGAAGGATTTCACCATTTAGTGAGGAATTCCAGCGTTCTTCTGGAGTGCGGTGGGAGCGGCAGTGTCTGGCGGATTGCCAATCGTGCCTGGACACCGGGAGAGGGAAAGAGACGGTGTTCATGCCGTTTCTAGCAACGTAACGGCTCCAATACCGTTTTGCCCAGAGCAGGCGCCTGGGCTTAAACGAAAAGAAGGTACACTTCGCATCCGGCAGTTTACGGAGGCACGGAAAGCCTGTGAAAAGCCTGACATGAGCTGCTCTCGGCAGTGACGTTGAGCACGGGTATTTCTTTGCTCGGCTGGAGAGAACTGCTTTGTTGCTTATTCGGACTGTGACTGACTCAGAGATCGCTTTTTGAGCTGAGACTGCTGGTGTCTGTGGCGCTGGTTTGTATCCATGTCAGGATGGTGGCGCAAATTGGAGGAACAGCATCTTATATTGGGCAGCTGACGAATATAGAATATAGAATTGGTGCCAACATAGACTTCTCTAACTTCAGACCTGCCATTCACTCTCTCTCCATCCCTCCCCCACCCAAGTCGCACCAGCTTCTCGATTTCAGCCAACAAACAGCCACCAATGGCGTGTTTCCTTTATCATTGTTACTTTTTTACATATCTTTCAGATTGTCATCTTATGAGTGATGCTCCTTTAGAACACTGCGTGAGCCTGACAAAAGCTACTGGTTCTGCCTCCCAACAGATATCAGCTGCTTGGGGTGACCCACCAGAGCGAGGCCACAAAGATTCAAAAGCAACCATTGGGCTCCAAGTGAGAAGGACCATTCCTGGTGCTACTGACCACTCAAAGTGCAGTTAAGGTCCAGGGGAAGAAAGCCTGGATACATGCCTCCCACGATAAGGGGCCACTCAAGACCAAGTGGTGATAACAAAAGAGAACGGAATTTATTCTGTAACAATGACTGCTCTCGTCAGTGTATCTTGTGTTCTAATCTTTGTTATTTTCCCACAAACCATGCGCCCTGTAATCGATGTCTATCCAGAGACTTACTTGTCAGCACCTTCCTGTACATGCCCTACTCTTATGCTGAAGAAAATAATCGCCCCAGCTGCTGCATGTTCACACACCTCCCCATTCATCTGAAGGAGGGAATTCCCTTCATGCCCATCCTCTGCTTCCCAAACAGCAGAATGGAATCTCCCCCAAAATTATTCCAGCCCTCCACCTGGTGGAGAGGGGTTACGGGATGGCTGCACTCCTCAATTCATGTCTTGATCTTGTTTATTTTTTTATCCTCCTTGTGTTATGTCTTTAATGCTTATTTTACTTCGGAGTCACGTGAGTGACTACGTGGAGAATAGAAGCCCGTACAGCCGTTGGTGCGTCATGACGTCAGACGCTGGAGCAGTCGGGCGGTTGGAGCAGCAGCGCTCTAAGTTCAAACCGCGGGTTACACGAAGAGCGGGAGAATTTAGCGGGTGCAGCGGCATCTGAGGAGAGAGGGAGATGGGCGACGTTGCGGGTCCAGACCCTTCTTCATACTTCACCCTCGATTCTCCAGCATTTGCAGTTCTTCGTTAAACAAGTTTAAAGAGGTAAGGTTTTTTAAAAAAATTTACCACATGTCATTTTCTGCAACGGTTTGGGTAGAGAATGTTGCAGAAAGTGAAGAAGGTGTCGGCGAGGCGCTCCGGGGGTAGAAAGGGAAAGTGACCAGGATGGTGTTGTTGAGGATGGAGGCCCGTCTGGTACACCTGGTCCGGTGCTGGCTACACAGCCAGTGGTTGCGGACCCACTGCCGGGGGGCAGTGGAGGCTTGTCAGTAGGGGGAAGGCCACTGGCAAGTCTGTCAGGCCCGTAGATGAGTCGGGCCTGGAGGTTATACCCTCCATAGGAGAGTCCGTTTGCTCACGGCTCTCCCACGTCAAGATTCTATTACAAAAAGAATGCTCGACAGGGACCAGCTCCGTGGGAGGAGTGGTGCCAAGCCAGGCTGATGGAGAGCTTGTGCTAGCAGCACCTGTTTCAGGGCTGCAGAACTATCCTGCCTGTGAGGAGGATGTTCCATCAGTGCAGTTTGCTGACACTGATTCTATGCTGGGGGCAGAGCAGTTAAAGGTGTTCGGTTGGAGGTAATTCCGAACATTGCTGGGAAGTTTGCTGAGTGTAGAGAGGCAGGAAAGGCGATTGAGGCAGAATTGGCCGAAGCCATTCAGTATATGCTCTCCCACCAGTTACAGGAGCTAGCTATGGATGAAGTAGCAAAAAACTATAAAGCTCCTGTTAATTGTGATCTCCTGAAGGTACCGGTGGTTAATCACCAAATTTGGTCATAGATGGGTTTGCCTGCTAGGGCCCAGGAGATGAAGTTTCAAAAAGTGCTTAAACTGTTGTCAGCAGGTATTACAGCTGTGGTGAAAGTTATTGATACAAACGATATGGTTGAAGCACACCGGGATGAACTGGGATTCCTTTGTAATACATTTTGAAATTAATAATATCGGGAGGGCCGCTCTTAGGCCAGTGCTAACCCGAATTTGGCGAGTTGTGCAAATCGACCAGTATACCACCATGAAATCTGTTGTTTGGTGGTAACCTTGCAAAAAGGGTCGAAGACTGTCATGAGGTTGTTATAACCATGGCCCTCATTAAGCCAGCTGGAAGCAAGGCAAAAAAAGGTTCTCTACAAGAAGTCGAGGACAACAAGGTCCGCAAGGAAAGATGCTGGTAAGGAATATAACATTGACAGACGATGAATTAACTGATGTTCCTGTTCAAATTGGGGAAGGTTAAAATTGCTTCTCAAACAATGGCAGCAGTTGACATCAGATTTGTTCATACTTAGTGTATTGAAGGGGTGAAAAATTGGATTTTACTATAAGGACAGTCTACCTAATCAACATTTTCCTAGTCGTAAACTTATTTTTCAGATGAGGAAAATGTGCTTATTCAAGCAGAGATTCAGTCGTTACATAAGAAAGGGGTAATTGAGCCTTCTGTCTATCAAAGTCAACAATTTCTGTCAAGTATATTTCCCAGATCTAAAAGACTGGGGGATGTAGAATTATTCTGGATTTATCAAATTTGAACAAATTTGTTTGTTATAGGCATTTCAAAATGGAGACCTTTACCACGGGCAAACATCTAGTGTCCAAAGGGTATTATATGGCAACCATTGATTTAAAGAATGCGTATTACGCAGTGTCTATTCATGGTGATGATAGAAGATATTTGAAATTTATTTGGATGACTGAGCTGTGGCAATTCAGGACATTGCCGAATGGATTAACTTCAGCTCCTAGATTATTTACTAAATTGGTAAAACCTGTGTTAGCATTACTTAGAGCTCAGGTGCATGTGGTAATGGCCTATTTAGATGATATTCTGATTGTTGGAAAGACTCATGCTGAAACTCAATCATCAGTTTCAGTTGTTAAAATCACTTTTGAACAAATGGGATTTGTTATTCACCCAGATAAATCTAAATTATTACCAGTCCAAATTAATGATTATCTGGGATTTACCATTCATTCCAATCACATGTTGGTAACTTTGCCCAGGGATAAATTGAATCAGTTAATTGAGGACTGTTTTAATCTTGTTGGAGAACAACGGCCTTCGATTAGACAAGTAGCCAGTTTATTGGGAAGTTGTTGCAGCCTTTCCAGCTGTGCAGTATGGTCCTCTGCATTATCAACAATTACAACGATCAAAGGAACAGGCACTGAGAATACAAAGGGGCCATTTTTGATAGGCCTATGCAGTTGTCAGATGGGGCGATTGCTGACATACAATGGTGGATAGTACATGTTTCAAAAAATTTAAGGAAGGTTTTGGTGGAATCGCCGTCACTGATATTACAGACTGATGTAAGTGCACTGGGTTGGGGTGCTACAGATATGTCTTCTAGTTGTGGAGGCAGATGGGATGTGGATGAGATATCGCTTCCTCAATTAAGAGGGATTAATTATTTAGAGTTGTTGGGCACCTGGTATGGGCTCAAAGCTTATTGTTCTACAAGGAGGGATCTGCATGTGCAGGTCAGATTGACAACACCACAGCAGTGGCATATGTAAACCACATGGGTGGAGTTAAGTCACAGTCTTGTGATAGACTGGCTAATCAGATTTGGAGCTGGTGTATTGACCAAAATATCTGGCTTTCAGCACTTTATTTGCCAGGAAGAGGTCACGTCAGTTTAATGACAACATTGAATGGATGTTAAATCAGGATGTATTTAACCAAATGATTGATCAGTATGCATTGCCAGATATTGACTTGTTTGCATCTCGATTAAATCATCAGTTACCTACATATGTTTCATGGTAACCAGATCCTGGGGCAGTAGCAGTGGATGCATTTTTCGCTGCATTGGGGGAGGAATGTTTGTGTATGTATTTCCTCCATTCTGTCTCATCAGCAGATGTTTGCAAAAGTTCAAGGAGGACTCCGCTTCAGGGGTATTGGTTAGTGCCAGATTGGCCTACACGAGCATGGTTTCCCGTTGTATTACAAATGGCTAGGGAGCCTTACATGCTTATGCCCAAGAATAAAAATCTACTGGTAAATCCAGTCACTGGGGATCAACATCCTTTATATGATCGTATTGATCCGTTAATTTGCAGATTTTAAGGAGGCCATACCTGGGGAGAGGACTGTCTCATCGGACTGTGGATGTTCTCACGTCGGCCTGCAGGGATAGTACACAGCAGCAATATATCACCTATATAAGGAAGTGGGAGCAATTCTGCCTACAGCAGAATATTGTATATCACACTGCAGGGATCACGGACGTATTGGAGTTTGTCAACTCTTTATTTTGACCAAAAAATTAAGTTACAGTGCGATTAATTCTGCCAGAAGTGCTCTGTCTTCTTATTTACCTATGAATGCAGAATTGCATACAGTAGGGACACATCCGTTAGTTTCACGATTCATGAAGGGAGTTTTTTCAATTTTAATCCTCCTAAACCCAGGTATGCCGGTATTTGGAATGTGAGTGAGGTTTTTTATGGTTCTTCGCCAGTGGGCTCCGGTTACAAGCCTATCAGTAGCCAAATTATCTATGAAGGTGGTCATGCTTATGGCGTTGGTTTCAGCTCAACATGTACAAATGTTGCAAAAGCTACGGCTAGATAGAATGCATGTGTCGGCTGATGCCATTATATTTTATGTCTATGATTTGCTTAAACATAATAAAAGAAGCATGACAGGATGTAAGATTGTGTTTTCAACATACTGCTTCTGTGTAGTCTCACATTTATCTCGTTACATTGAGATTACTAAACCTCTGAGAGGAACAGAGTTGGCTTTGTTTATTAGTCACAAAAAACCACACAGTAAGGTGTCGGTGCAAACGATTTCAAGGTGGCTAAAGTGGGTTCTGCTGGAATTGATGCTGATAAATTCAAATCTCATTCCACCAGGGCGGCATCAACTTCCGCGGCAAGGGCGATGGATGTGCCAATAGACCATGTCCTCGCGGCCGCAGGATGGTCCAGTGAGCTAACTTTTCAGAGGTTTTATCACAAGCCGATTTCAAGGCTCGGGGTGTTTGCTGATTCTGGTGTCAGTACTGTTACACTTTTCCCCTGAGTTAGAGGGGTTTGTTATGATTTGTTTATAAATAAACTGTTATTTTCATTTAACAAATGTATTACTGATGCATGATTGATTGTTAACGACTTTTGAGTCAATCCAGGGCAGTGTGAACTCGGATTTGAGTCTGCGGCGTGAATTCACAATGCTTTGAAGTCTTCACGTAGTCACTCACGTGACTCCGAAGTAAAATAGTAAGATTAAACGAGAAACTTACCAGTTTGAAGTTTGATCTTTATTTTATGAGGAGTCGAGTTGAGGGACTATGCCCTCCGCTCCCACCCTCATAGATCTCATCTGGTAGTTCTAGTTTTATCATCTTACCGTTATACTTCGGTCATTGTTAGCTGTGAATTCATTCCGCTGCTTTGAAGATTGACGCACCAACGGCTGTACGGGCTTCTATTCACGTAGTCCCTCAACTCGACTCCTCATAAAATAAAGATCAAACTTCAAACTGGTAAGTTCTCGTTTAATCTTACTATTAAGTTTTATTACAAACGAGTGGTAGAAGCCCCAGCTAACATTAGAACTCTTCAGGCTTCCAGCTACCATCCTCTCAGCACTTAAACGCTTGTTATATTTAGATAAACATAGCTTCATTAAGGTTTACCCATCATAGGTGTGAGGCTGTCTCTAAAATATGGAGACCATTCAAAATATCTAATGATGTGTTTGCATAACCTTTCCTGATAATTCGTATTTAGGTGAATCGTTATCTGTGGTAATGATTCAAGATTCAAAGGGGGGAGGGGGGGATTGCAGGGCCTTGCGGAGAACTGATGGTGTTAGTTTATTCAAAAAGACAGTTCACTGATTGGGGACAGGTTTGCTAAACACAGTGGCAAAGAACAGCTTGTGAACTCAAGCTTACAACTGATAGGAGCCGGGACAGAACTGTGATCAATGTCGGGTGCGAGGTGCTGGATACATCCTAATCACTCTAAATAGGCCTGTTTTTCAGCAGTGTGTCTGGGTGAAAGTTGTTAGTTGAATATCCCGTGTCTTTTGTCTCTAGTCATGTTCATTCTTTAATCTTTTAATTTTAACTCCATAGTTCATTTGTTCGGTTAGTTATGCTGGTAGTAAAGAAAGCAAACGCAATGCCAACAGAGGGAATGGATACAAGAACAGGGATGTAATGCTGAGGCTCCATAAGGCGCTGCTCAGCCCGTATTTGGAATATTGTGAGCAATTTGGGAAGGATGTGCTGGTGCTGAAGAGGGTCCAGAGGTTTACAAGAATGATCCCAGGAATGAGTGGATTAACATAAGATGAGCGTTTGATGGCACTGGGCCTGCACTCGCAGCGGTTTTGAAAGGGGGGGGGGGGGGAAACCTCATTTAAACGTACAGAATAATGAAAGGCTTGGATAGAGTGGACATGGAGAGGGTGTTTCCATGAGAGGGAGAGTCTAGGACTAGAGGTCATAGCCTCAGAATTACAGGACTTTCCAAAAGGAAGAATGAGGAGGAATGTCTTTAGTCAGAGGGTGGTGAATCTGTGGAATTCTTTGCCACAGAAGAGGCTGTGAAGGTTGTCAATGGATATTTTTAAAGGCAGAGATAGATAGATTCTTGATTAGTACGGGAGTCTGGGGTGATGGGGAGAAGGCAGGAGAATGGGGTTAGGAGGGAGAGATAGATCAGCCATAATTCAATCATGGCGGAGTAGACTTGATGGGCCAAATGGCCTAATTCTGCTTCTATCACTTATGGCAAAATGAATTTATGATACTTCAATGTTTGTTAGTTCAGTTTTTAGTAAAGGGCTGCAGACATTGTAGTGCTTTGCTCTGATGCCATATAATCATTGTGCCTGAATAAGAGTTTTAAATGCTACTACTGGACTCGGTAAATCATTGAGAAATCAATAATCCTACCCCTATTATCGATCGCCTGTTCTCACTAGTTCTCACTAGTTCCATGTTAGCCCATTTTCACATCCTACACATAAGGGGCCAATTACAGAGGCCAATTCACCTACAAACCTGCTAATCCTGGGAAGTGGGAGGAAACCAGGGCTCCCAGGGGAAACCCACACGGTGCCAGGGAGAAATGTTGCAGTACGCAAGGGTTTGAGCTATAGGGAGCGGCTGGGCAAGCACACACTTTATTCCTTGATGTGCCAGAGCCTGAGGGGTGATCATGTAGAGGTGCATAAAATCATGAGGGGTGTAGATAGGGTGAATGCACACAGTCTTTTACCCAGGGTAGGGGAACTAGGAACCCAAGGATATAGGTTTAAGGTGAGAGGCGATTTGAAAGGAACCTGTGAGGCAACTTTTCACACCGAGGATGGTGGATTTATGGAACCAGCTGTCGTTGAGACAGGTACTGTAAAATCATTTTAATGCTACATTACAGGTACATGAATTACAACGATTTAGATCAATAAGGACCAAACATTGTCAAAGAGGTCTAGCCGAAATGAGGCATCTTGGCCTGCATGAACGAATTGGCTGAAGGGCCTGTTTGCTGGTGGGGTTGGTAGTGGTGGTGGAAGCACTTTCCAAAGTGGGTGAGTTTGAAGAAATTGGGCTGTTTTTTAAATTTCAAGAATTAATAACTTCGGAAATATATGTGGGAACGCGACGGGAAGACGTTTATTGCCACCACGGGAAAAATGTGAGTAGGATGTTTGAAAATGGGAAGTCTGTGGCCTATCGTTTGGAAGAAGATAGGTTAACCAGATTGGCACACACACAGACACAAACAAGACAGAGACTTTTAATTATATAGAGATTAATATATAGGTATAGTGTTGTAGATGTAGTCCAGTCCATCACACAAATCAGAATACCCACCATTGACTCCATCTACACTTTAGCCTCGGGGAAGCAGCTGACATAATCAAAGGCTTGTCCCACTCTGGTCATTCCTTCTTCTCCCAGCTTCCATTGGGCAGATGGTTCAGCAGCAGATTCAGGAACAGCTTCTTCCCCTCTGTAATCAGGCTTCTGAACAGTTCTATAAGCTAGGGTACTGTCCGATTCACCTCTACCCCATCACACATTGGATTTTGCCTCTGGATCTGATGCGCTACGATGCTGAGAATATATTATGTACTCTGTATCTTCCCCTTTGCTTTACCAATTGTACTTGAGTTTAAATTAATTGTATTTATGTACAGTATTTTCCAACCTGATTGGATAGCATGAAAAACAACACTTTTAGCTGTGTCTGACGATAAAGTGTAATGTAAAGCAGTGAGTTTCACATTCCAGTCACCCTCTGTGGGAACCCCTCACATCAGCAGTGGCACAACTGGTGGAGCAGCTGCCCCTCAGCGCCAGAGACACGGCTTCCATCCTCACCTTGAGTGCCATCTGTGTCTGGAATTTGCACCTTCTCTCTGTGACCATGAGTTTCCTCCAGGTGCTCCAGTTTCCTCCCACATCCCAAAGACGTGCGGGTTTGTAAGTTAATTGGCCTCTGTAAATTGTCCCTTGTGGACAGGGCACAACGTAGAACCAGTGTGAACAGTGATTGATGGGGGACACTGACTCGGTGGGCCACATTGCCGGTTTCTATGCTGTATCTCTAAACTAAATGTGTCTCCCAAACCTCCGACCCATGTTTTAAAACTGTCCTGAACTTTGATTTTAGTCTCCGTTGCTTTGGGAATGTTTCCTGCTCCCTTCTCTACCTCAGCCTGTGTAATATTGACCCCTCTGCACAGAACCCATCAGTATCCTCTGCTGCTTGAAGAACAAATGCCAGTCCCTGTGACTCACTATTACAGATACGTTCTGTCCCTGTAACATCCTGGTGAATCTACTCTGCACCCTCTGACGTGTGGTGACCAGAACCGTACCCAGTGTGTGAGCTGAGGTGAGCAAGGTTTATAAACCTGTACCATGCTGTGGCATTTGTTGTAACTACACCACCCCAATGAAGTCAGGCATCCCACCTGCCTTCTCCACAGCCCAGCAGCACACAACTCTCTGGCCATGGCCTACACAGTGGTTTACACTGTTCTGTGTGTGTTTGCCCCTCAGTTCCAATTATATCTTTCCGCTCTGGTCTTCAACCTATGCCCTCTGGTCTTTCATTCCCCTCCTCTGGGTGAAGGACTCTGTGCGTCCACCTGAACTATTCCCTTGCTGCTGTCCCTCTGTTGACTGTTTGATGTATGAATGTTCTTATTGCAGCTGCCTCACCTCCCTCCTCTGGCAGCTCATTCCGTGGATTTTTCAGCTTATAAAGGAAGACCAGGTTCTCAGAATCTTGCGTTCAAGTGGTTGCGATTTTATTGAGCTCACACATAAGTAACAGCAATACAAATCATAAGCTTCACACACAACTAATATTCAGTACACTCAGTATCCAGGCGCTTCAACCCGTGCAGTCTGAGCTGCCACTTCACTGCCTCTCCAGCCCATCCATCCCCGTCCCTCGATGGCAACTGCTACCTCACGCCACGGCCACATCAGTGTGTCACTGCGCTGGGGATGATTCCACAACACTACCATTGTGGAACCATGACTGGGGCCACAGAGACAGCTCTAATCTGCCTGCACACCATCCATATTTCCACATTCCCTGTATATCTACATGCCCATCCACACTCTTAAACACCACTCTGCCTCCTATCTGCCTCCACCAACGCCCCCAGCAGCACGTTCCAGGCACCCATCAACCTCTGTGTAATGATCTTGCTCTACGCATCGCCTTTATACTGTGCCCCTCTCACCTGGAAGCTACAGCCTCCAGTATGTTAATTCCCCCGTGGTAAACAGGCTGCGAATGTCTCCCCTATCCATGCCACACGTATCGAGGTGGTGAGTTGTTGAGGAGAGGGTGTATTGGGGTGAGCATTGGGGGAGAGGGAGAGAGTGAGGTGGTGGGTGTGGGAGAAGCTGGTTGGTGAGAGGGCAGAATAAGGGACTCATGTACGTACCGGCCTGTAGAGCCAATAGGGAGGAGGAGATGTGGAAAAGAAGAATGTGGAGAGTGGTGGGAGAGGGAGTGAGAATGCAGGGCAGAGGGAAAGTGGACTGTGGGAAAGGGGCAGGAGAAACTGCAGAGGGGAAGGGGTGGGTGAGGCAGGAGGTGTGACAGATGATGGAGACTGTGGGAAAGGGGCATAGATGGACTAGTGATGTGACGAGTGGTGTACCTCAGGGCTCGATGCTTGGCCCGTTACTGTTTGTCATCTACACCAATGATTTGGATGAGAACATACAGGGCAAGATTAGCAAGTTTGCTGATAATACAAAAGTGGGTGGCTTTGCAGACAGTGAAGATGATTGTGAAAGATTGCAGCAGGATCTGGATCTATTGGCCAGGTGGGCTGAGGAATGGTTGATGGAATTTAATACAGAGCAGTGTGAGGTTTTCCACATTGGGACGTCTAAGAAGGGCAGGACCTACGCAGTGAACGGCAGGCCTCTGGGTAGTGTTGTAGACCAGAGTGGTCTATGAGTACAGGTGCATGGTTCCTTGAAAGTCGAGTATCAGGTAGTCAAGGTGGTTAAACAGGTTTTTGGAACATGGGCCTTCATCACTCACAGTATAAAGTATAGAAGTTGGGCGGTCATGTTGCAGTTGTATAAGATGTTGGTGCAAACGCATTTAGAATATTGTGTTCAGTTCTGGGCACCAAGTTATAGGAAATATATTGTCAAGCTTGAATGAGTTCAGAGAAGATTTAGGAGGATGTTGCCAGGACTAGAGGGTGTGAGCTATAGGGAGAGGTTGAGTAGGCTGGGTCTCTATTCATTGGAGAGCAGGAGGATGAGGGGAGATCTTATAGACGTGTACAAAATCACAAGAAGAATAGATTGGGTGGATGCACAGAGTCTCGCCCAGAGTAGGGGAGTCGAGGGCCAGGGGACATTGGTTCAAGGTGAAGGGGAAAAGACTTATTAGGAATCTGAGGGGTAACGTTTGCACACAGAGTGTGGTGGGTGTATGGAACAAGCTGCCAGAGGAAGTAGTTGAGGCTGGGACTATCCCAATGTATTTAAGAAACGGTTAGACAGGTACATGGATAAGACAGGTTTGGAGGGATATGGGCCGTGTGCAGGCCGGTGAGACTTGTGTAGCTGGGACATTTATGGCCGGTGTGGGCATGTTGGGACGAAGGGCCTGTTTCCACACTGTATCACTCTATGACTGTGGGTGTGGTCAGGTGTGCGTGTGTGGTCAGGTGTGCGTGTGTGGTCAGGTGTGCGTGTGTGGTCAGGTGTGCGTGGTCAGGTGTGCGTGTGTGTGGTCAGGTGTGTTTGTGTGCGTGTGTATGTGCGTGCGTGCATGTGTGTGTGCATGTGTAAATAACTAATGTTTGGTGAGGAGCTGAATTATTGAGGAGTGAGGAAATTGGGCACGTCTCCAGTGCATCTTACCTACCTCTAAATATGCAGCATGGAAACATACTGTAAGGGTGCGTCACAGCTGGGTTTGGGAACAGCTCTGCCCAAGAGGGCAAGAAGTTGCAGAGAGTTGTGGATGTGAGCCTAGTCCATCACACAGACCAGGTTCCCCACCACTGACTCCATCTACACCACGCTGCCTTGGAGAAGCTGCCAACATAATCAAAGACTTGTCCCATTCCTTATCCATTCTCCTGTCTGGCAGAAGATACAGAAGCTTGAAAACACTAACCACCAAACTCAGGAACAGCTTCTTTCCCTCTGTTGCCAGGCTTCTGAATGGACCTTCCTTAAGCTAGGGTACTGTCTGATTCACCTCTACCTCATTGCGGACATTGGACTTTGTCTCTGGAACTAATGCACTATAATGATGAAAACTACACTCTCTATCAACCACTTTTCTCTATTGTACTTGAGTTTAACATTATATTTATCAAGAGTATTATCTGATCTGTATAGATAGCATGCACCACAAAGCTTTTCACTGTACCTCGGTACATGTGACAATAATAAAGGCAAACGCAGCAGTAGCGAGCGTCCCCACTCCCTGCAGCAGAGGCTGAAGCTGCAGCGACGCAGCAACAGTGCAGCTCACCCACAGGGTGAATCCCTGCGGACAAGGCGAGCGAGAGTGGGTGAGGGGCGCGGTCACGAGGGGAGGGGGTGAGGGGCGGGGCCACAAGGGGGGGTGAGGGGCGGGGTCACGAGGGGGGGGTGAGGGGCGGACGGTCACGATTTTCGGGGGTGGTGGCCAGGCTCCGGCGGCGTTGACAGCTCGGTCCCCGTCACTCCTCCTCCGGAGGTTTCGGTATCGGCTCGACGTGGGGGTCCGGGTCATCATACATCTCCCGCAACTGCAACCAGAGAGGAGTAAAGGTGTCACTGCTAAGAGTGGGGGGCAGGGGAGAGGTGGGGGGTGGGGGCAGTGGCGTGGGAGAGGAGTGGGTGAGGGAGTGGGATGAGGGTGGGTGGTGGGGGAGAGAGTTAAGGGGGGGAAGAGAGAGAGATGGAGAGATAGATAGAGAGAGAGAGAGATAGAGGTTATAGGGAGGAGAGAGGGGGGCAGAGAGTGGCAGAGGGGGCACAGGCAGATGGAGAGGGGGGAAGGGGAGGGAGGGAGAAAAGAGGTAGAAGAGAAGGGAGAGAGGGTGAGGGCGGATGAGGAGAGAGGAGAGAGAGAGGGAGAGAGAGAGGGGGGAGAGAGAGTGGGGAGAATGAGGGAGAGAGCGGAGAGAGAGAGGTAGGGGCAATCTCCTGGCATATTTGTTCTAATTCCCATTGACTGTTTAGGGGTCTGTAATACACCCCCAACATAGTTCATTTTTGTTCCTCAACTCCACCCAAATATCCAAACTAGACGAACCATCCGTAATGTCACCTCAGACCACTGCCGTGAAATCCTCCTGGACCAATAATACAACCCCCCCCCCCCCCCCCCCCCCCCCCCCCCCCCCCCCCCCCACCCATCTCTTTTACCCTCACCCTGTCTCTCCTGAAGCACCTGTTTCCTATTGAGGTGCCGGAGGGTGGCAAATGTTGTGGCTTGATTCAAGAAGCGCTGCAGGGAAAACTGGGAACTAAAGACCATCTGTAGTTGGAAAGTTACTGGAGAATATTCTGAGGGAAGGGTTATACAGGTATTTGGATGGACAAGGGCTGATTAGGGATAGTCAGCATGGTTTTGTACGGGAGGTCATGTCTCATAAATCTGATTGAGTTTTTTTGAAGATGTGACCAAAAATGTCGATGTGGTCAGAGCTGTAGATGTTGTGTACATGAACTTCAGTAAGGTCCAACAAAGTTCCACAGGGTAGATGGGGGTGGGGGTTGGGGGTTGGGGAGGGGGAGGGGGAGAGAGAGGGTGCCGTGGAGGGGGGTGGAGGTGGAGAATGTGGGGGAAAGTGGGGGGAGAGAGGGAGGAAGAGAGGAGGGACAGTTAGGGGAGTAGGGAGGTGGATAGATGGGGGGAGAGAGGTGGAGGGTGAAGGGGAGGGAGGAGAAGAGGGAGAGGTAGAGTGGACAAAGGGGGAGGGGAGTGGGGGAGGGAGAGTGCTAGGGAAGGGACGAGAGGGGGGGAGAGAGGAGAGAGGGGGGGAGAAAGGGTGTGGAGTGGGTTGGAGGGGGGGGAGGGGAAGGTGGGAGCGAGGGTTGGAGGGCTTAGAAGAGGAGAGGGTTTGGGAAGTCAGGTGGGAGTGAGGGGAGAGAGCAGGGGGAACGAGAGTGCGTGGGGGGGGGGGGGGAGAGAGAGGGGGGAGAGGGGAGAGCAGGGAAGAGAGAGAGAGAGAGGGGGGAAAAGAGAGGGAAATAGGGGAGAGGGGGAGAGTAGAGAGGTGAGCGGGAGAGAGAGAGGGGGGGAGGGGAGAGAGGGGGGGAGGTTTGGAGGGAGGAGGGAGTTTGGATAGGGTTGAGAAGGTAATCTCTTGGGGAGTTTTTCAGTGTGTTTTCAGGAGCGGGTAATTTATTTATTTATTTATTTTTAATATTTTTATTTATTAGAAGCAAATGTACAAAAATAGAACCAACGACATTTAAAATTATACAGTTATTGTGCAGCTTCAATTTAACCTTTTTAGCTTTAGTTGGAAGAAAAGAAAGGAGAAAAAGCAAGAAAGAGAAAGAGTGAGTTGTGCAAAGACAGACCCCTAGACTAGCAAAGTCGTGTCGCCAAAGAGTGAATAAACGAAAGAAAGAAGAGAGGAATAGAAAAATAAATAAAAGGACAAAAAGTAAAAGAGAGAAAAAAGTGGTGACATACCGGCCTCACATCCCTCCCCACCCACCTCACCCAACCCGTAATTAGATTTAGATCCAAAGTTGTGTGTGCCGTGCTATCCTTGTAATAAATCAATGAATGGTGTCCGTCTTTGAAAAATGATCTGGTTTTTCTGCCGACAAATCTGATATTTTCAAGATGTAGCGTCTCGGACATGTTTATAATCCACAGTAGGGACTGATGTATGTTTCCAAAATTTAAGTATTAGTTTTTTCGCCGTTATCAGGCCATAATTAAGGAAGCATCTTTGAAATAGTGCTAGCTCAGAGCAGGCATCTGACGTACCTAGAGTGATCAGTTTCGGGATCCAATTTTATTTTTAGTGTGGTTGAAAAATTTTCAAAGATTCTTCTCCAGAAATTATGTAACTTTATACAAGAGGCAAATGAATGGGTTATAGTTGCTTCCTGAAGAAAACATTGATCACAAATTCGAGATACATTGGGAATATCTTATTCAGTTTGAATAATAGAGTTTGTGCAGTATTTTAAAATGGTTAACGAATGCCTTATCGTTGAATTGAACAGTTGTGTATATATAGGTTTTCCTCCCATCTGTCTTTAAAAAAATTTAGGCCAAAGTTTCCATCTTTCAAGCTCTTCTAATTACTTCTGCGATGGGTTTCTACATTAAAAAGGGTGTTATACAGATATGATATTAACTTGTTTGACTCCGAGTTTCTATTCATACATTCGTCTAGTGTGTCTGGCAACAAAGATTGATAGTCTTGGGTATCTGATTTCAGATAGTCTTCGTATTTGAAAGGTATCTATAAAATATTGACTACCTTTCAGATGATATTTCGACTGTAATTCTTCGAAATGGGAGAAGAGTTTCCCATTCATAAAGATCTCCGATTTTTTTTAAAAATCCCTAATCTTTCCCAATGTGTGACGTTTTGTCTAAAATAGATGGCTTGAACGAAGGGTAGTGTGGCAATTGGTGAGAGAAGAGATATATTTCCCAGTTTAAGGGTTGAACTCAACTTGTCTCCCAGATTCGTAGGGTGCTTGTGGATTACAGATTTTTCTCACATAGTGTTTTCTTCAAATTTATTGGAGAGAGAAAGAATCGCGCCTATATTAAAGGCGAGCAATCCTCTCTCTCCATTATTAACCATTTTACCTGTTGGCATGTGTTGTCCAACAATAGATTATGTTTTTATATTTCCGTTGCCCAATAATAGTATAAAATATTGGGGGAGAGTCAGTCCACCAATTTCTTTGGGTTTATGGATTCTATGTGTTTTTAATCCCAAATAAAGTTTGTGATCAGAGTCAAGTTTAAAAAAAAATGTTTAGGGAAGATAATCGGTATTGATTGAAATAAGTACAGGTATTGTGGGAGGAAGATCATCTTTATGGCATTTATTCTGCCTATGAGAGACATTGGAAGAGTTTTCCAAAATTGAATTGGATTTTGAAAATTGGAGCGGGTGATTTAAAAAGCCGGTCGGGACCAGCCTGCAAAAACACATTCCTTCAAGGTCAGCAGAGGAGCGGCCAGGGGTGAAGGAAGTGAAGTGCGTGGGATTGGTGGAGGATTTAATTAAGCAAATGGGTAAGTTAGCGAATTTGGACAATTGATAGGCTAATATAAGCAAGGTTTTGCTCTGGGGAGTGGCCTTCGGGGGAGCAGCCTTGTCGAGGGAAGTGCCTGTGAGAAAAGTGCGAGTATTTGGGCTTCGAGAGTCTTCGGCGAGGAGGTGAGGGAGGGACTACGGCCAATGTTGGAGAGGGCGAGACGCGCTGAAGAAATGACGGTAGCTGCTTCAGTGTTTGCTTGCAGGATGTGGAGGTCAGGGAAACTGATGGTGCTCTGGCTGCTACAAATGTGGAAAGTTGTCCAGGTCAGGTTCAGGTCCAGGTTCAGCTTCCAGGTTGGGCACTGGAGAGGCAACTGGATGACTCTGGATCACCTGGAGAGTTTCTGGACAGGACTACTGCGAGATCGTCACCCGACCGGTACCGGACGAGAGAAGGTGGGTGACGATGGAAGGAAGGGAAGGAAGCTTGGAGTACAGGAGACCCGGGGGATGTACTCTTAAAAACAGGCTTCACCCTCTGGATTGCTGTTGGGACGAAGACACTGCCAGTCTGAGTGGGGGACAGGACTTCGAGGCAAAACGTGCGCGAAGGCAAAGCGGAAGAGATAGACGTCAGGCAGAGCGTTGCTGGTAGTCGGGACTCCATCGAGAGAGGTACAGACAGGGGTTTCTGCGAGGGAAAGGCGGGGAGTCATGGATGGTGTGTTGCCTCCCTGGTGCCCGGATCCAGGATGTCATGGACCCAATAATTGCAGGGCATCCTCAAGGGGTGTGAAGGAGAGCAGCCGGAAGTGGTTCGTGCATTGTCGGCACAAATGGGGTCGGAAAGAAGAGGAAAGACATTCTGCAGTGTGACCAGAGAACTCGGACGAAGCTGAAAAGCAGGATCTCCAGGGTTGTTATAGCGGAGTCAAGGGATATGGGACGAAGAAGGCAGGACGGGGTAATGATTGTGGATGATCGCCATGATCACAGTGGATGGCGGTTGCTGGCTTGAAGGGCCGAGATGGTCTAATCCTGAATAGTGATATTGTGACAGAGGAGGAAAGTGGTTAGAAAGGGGGAGGAGCGAGAGAGGGTAACAGTGCGTAGGAGAGGGGGAGAGAAGGAGGAGAGCGAGGGAGAGATGGTGAGATAGACTGAGGGAGTTATGGGAGACGGGGGAGGGAGGGGAGGGCCCAGTGGGAGAGGAGAGGCGGTAGTATGAGGTGAGAGAGAGTGGGAGAGAGAGAGAGATAGGCTAGAGGGAGAGGGAGAGAGAGTGGGAGAGGAGGGTGTGAGATAGGCGAGAGAGGGGAGAGGGAGGGGGAGGAGAGGGGGAGAGAGATGCGGAGAGGGAGAGGGGAGAGAGCGGAGAGGGAGGAGGGCAGCTGGGAGATGAGGGGAAGAGAGAGAGTGGGAGAGGGTGAGATAGGCTAGAGGGAGCATGGGAGAGGGGGAGGGGGAGTTGAGGGAGAGGGAGGGGGAGACGAAGAGGGAGAGAGGGAAGCGTGGAGAGAGAGAGGGTGAGAGGGAGGGGGGGAGAGGGGGGAGAGGGAGAGAGCGGTGGAGAGGGACAGACAGTGAGAGGGAGATGTGAGGACAGACAGTGAGAGGGAGATGAGTCCCTGTGACGTCGCTCCCTCCACCCCGTACGACTGAGTTCTTACCTTCTCAATGAGAGCTTTCTTCACTTCTTCCTCAGTCATGTCCCCGTCGACTGACACCTTGATCTGAATCCAATGGTCGTCTTCTTCTGAACAAACCAGCCCAACATCAACAAGGAACAGAGTCAGGTGAAACCTCGGCTCAGGACAATGTTTCCCCACTCACTCTTCTAATGGAAGGCTTCCACTCCCCTCGTTTCAACCCTTGTCCCTGGCCTTGCCCCGCTGTTCTCTTAGTATTGGTTTCTCCTTTTGGCAAAAAGATATGGACGTACAGAGGCAACATAATGAGAGAGATGGGGAGAGAGAGATTGTGAGTGGGAGGCGATGGAGGGGGAGAGAGGGAGGGGGGGAGAGACGGAGTGGGAGAGAGGGGAGAGAGAAGGGGAAGGGAGGAGAGGGAGTGAGGGGAGAGAGAGGGGAGTGGGGGAGAGAGAGAGTGGGGGAGGGGGGGAGAGAGTGATGGTTGGGAGAGGAGAGGGAAGGGGAGAGGGGAGAGAGGAGGGGTGAGGGAGTGTGAGAGGGAGAGAGTGAGCGTCAGATAGTGGGTGTCATTGGGGTGTACTGCAAGGAAACAGGCCCTTCAGACCACCTTGCCATGCGACCCGGACACTCCACGTTACACTAGTCCCACCTGACCCCGTTGGTTCTAAACCTTTCCTCTCCATGTATCTGTCTAAATATTATTGTCAAACAAGCTTAGGATGAGGCAGTTTGGCCCACAGTGCCCATGCTAAAACCAAGATGCCCCATCCAGCATTGAGTTTAGCTTCATGTCCCTCTAAACCTTTCACTGTCCATGTACTGTACATCCAAAATGTAATTTAAATTGTTTTATAGTACTTGTCTCAACTATCTCCTCTGGCAGCTCATGTATAAAAAGAATACCACCTTCTGTGAAGAGTGTCCCCTGGGTCCTATTTAAATCTATTCCCCCTCACTTAAATCGATGTCCTCTGATTTCTTGATTCAACCTACTCTGGGTGTAATAAAAAGACTCAGTCCATTCACTGTATCTATCCCTCATGATCTTATACACATCTACACATTCCCCCACATCCTCTGCACTCCAAAACAATAAAGTCCCAGCCTGCCCAACACCCAAAGCTCAGTCCCTCAGGTCCTGGCAACAGCATCATAAAATCTCCTCTGCACTTCCCAGCTTCACCCATCTTTTTCCCTAGACGGTGACCTTAAACTGAAACACAATCCTCCAAATGTAGCCTCACTAACTTCTTGTACAACTGTAACTGATTATTATACCCCAATTACCTGTCTTAATGAAGGCCGGTGAACCAATGCCTTCTTCACCACTTGGTCTACTGTGATACCATTTCAGGGATGAAATATGTACTTCACTCCTAGATCCCTCAGCAGCTCTAAAACACTCACAGAGCCGTGCCCATTCACTAAGATCTTGCCCTGGTTAGATTCCTCTAATCAACATTCCACTTACCTGCATCTTCCTCCGATCAACATTCCTCAGCCCCACTTGCCCAACAGATCCAGTTCTGCTGTAATTGTGGAAACCATCTTCACTATCTACGATACCACCCCACTTAAGTGTCATCTTGCGAACTTACTAATCACGCCTTGTATATCTCATCCAGAATGTTGAGGACCCAACCACAACAGCGAGGGGCCAGCGCTGAACGCTGAAGCTCACCACTAGACACAGGTGTCAGTCTGAAAAAAACAATTTTCCACCATCGCCCTCTGCTTCCTTCACGAAGCCTATTCTCTATCAGTTGTCTAGATCTCCCTGGATCCCACACGATCCATCTTCCAGAGCAGCCTACAGTGGAACTTTATCAAATGACTTGCTTGAAAGTCCAAAGACAATGCTACATTTTGCCCTCACTGACTCGGCTTTGGGCCATATCCTTTTTTTCCTGTCCATCTACCTGTACACATGTTTGACAAATGTTGTTTGAGTAGCTGTGGGATCTACGCAGCTGCAACTGTTCATGTGAACACCA